>JABUQX010019228.1:0-2500 GCA_015478945.1 Trachelipus rathkii
ACAGTATTATATAGAGATTATATATAGAGCATTCGTGACCCTCAATCACACGTCTGATGCTCAATCTTTCTACAAAGAAAATGACTCTTTGTATATATCCCTATACTATTATGAATAAAGGCTGCACAAACTGATACTTTTTCACACTTCTCATAGCTATACAATAACATTATTAAATGAAATGTTATCGTAGATTATTCCATTAATTAGTTTGAGTATCATGATTATAGATCATGTAAGACTATTTTTATAGGGCAAATAAAACGAATATTTCTATTATATTTTGTATATTTTGGTAAAATTGCTATCAAATGTATAGATTTATTTTAATTTTCTATAGGGCGTAAGATATATAATATAAATATATATATATATATAAAGTATATATATATACTATAAATATATTATATATATATAATATTAATTATAATATAAATATAATATATAATATATATATATATATATATATAATATATATTATAATATATTATAATATATATATTAATTAATATATATATAATATAGTATATATATAATATATATATATATATATTAATTATATATAATATATATATAATTAATATTTTAAAAGTATATATATATACTATATATTTATATAATTAAATAAAACATAATAATATAATAAATTTTATAAAGAAAATTACACAAACTCATTGATAGACTTATTATTAAAAAGGTACTAATATATTCATCTTTATTTCTCATTCATTATCAAGAGAGGGTAGCTAGTATACTAAAATACTTTAATACTAATACAATTTGCACGAATTTAGATTATACGGGCTAGAATGGGGATAAAGATAGTTGGTTAATATAGTCTTCTTAGTAAAGTCTAGTTTACATATGGTATTTAGTATTATGTATAATTATTTTTATTTAGTATTTAATTTTATTTTGGATAATTATGTATAATTAATATAGTTATTAATATAGTCTCTATAATAGTTTATTAGTGTTTTAGTTATTTTTATATATTAATTATATATTAATATATATTAATATTATATATATAATACATATTATTATATATATATATATAATATATGATATAACGTAATATTACTATATATATTAAATGATATAGTATATATAAAATGCAATAAAAAGAAAAAATCTGGCCTACGGTCTCTAGTAAATTAATTATATATATATATTAATATATAATATTAATATGATATATATATATTAAATATATATATTATATATAATTATAACTTATAGTATATATATTAATATATATAATATATATATATATATTTATATAAATAAATATATATCACAGATTATTGGTGTAAACGTAATACATATTTTTAAAAACGATGTACATCGAACACTGTATTATGGGTGTTTATTATATAGAGTAACATAATTAAATATAATCTTTATACTTATATTCGGTGACCTATATATATAATATATATATATTATATATATATATATAGCACCTAGTACTAAACCTAAAACATACCGGCTCAATTACCTAGCTCGGTATTCACTCACTCACTCACTCACACTCACCTCACTAAATTCATTCTCTACTAGAGCTCATTGTTCTCAATGACCAAATACTTACATATACTATCAAAATTATTCATGTTCATATATCCTTACTAAAGTATATTATTATAGTATCCAAGTTATGGGGGGTTCAAAGTACATCCCTTACATATATTATTGGGCGTATGAGACTTTAGCGAGAAACTCAGTAGTACAAAGAGGTGATCGACACGTCACTACTAAGCAGTCTCAAGGATAGAAAGCTTGAGAAGTAGATAATAACGTGATAAATATAACGTTAATCCATTTAACTCTAATTAATAAGGGTGGGAAAATAGTGAATAAAGGGGAGGGCTTATATAAAGGTTATGAACAGGTCACAAAAGGTGGAGTCACCTAACACCTTATTTAAAATTATTGGATCTATTATAGATTCCATAAATATCTGAGAACATCAGCGGGTAATAGTATATAAGTATGTAATATTATATATAATTTAGGTTAAGAACGAAAGTCGAAATCAAGAGCAATTTTAAATCACGAAAAAACAAAAGTAAAACTATAATAAATAATAATAATAAAATTAAAAAAATTACCTATAAAATTATACAGGTTGGGTGATAAATAGTCCGAATTTAAAGATTGAGTATAAAATATTAGAACTCAGATGAGAGTATATAAGATTGTATTATAAAGATGAGGATTATTAGGACTTAAGGCGTTCGCAAGTTACAAGCTCTATGCACCGAAGTTTACTCGATACCGTACTCCATAAAGTCAGGTATTAGTATGAAATTCTTAAATCGTAAACCTTGTGTTATTTTTAATAATAATAATAATATATACCTATTTTACACCAATTGTATGTGCATAATATCGATTTCACGAGAGCTTATAGGGAATGAAACGGTATTTATTTCAGCTGAGAATATTTCTCAGAGGTACTTGAGAATAAATGTGAGATGAACATTTATTTCACCGG
>JABUQX010019228.1:7500-10000 GCA_015478945.1 Trachelipus rathkii
TAATACATATAGTGACTAATGGCTCAGACGTCATACCAATAATAAATTATTGGAAAGATAGTAAAAATTGACTTTCTCACCTCATGTCACTTAATTGTTTATTTTAGTATTAGCAAAATGAGAAAGTATCTTACTTAGTAAATTTGAATGAACGTCTAGTCTCGTCAGTATATCGAGAATATCAATAGTCACTCATTTATTTAAACGCTAATCGTGACACATCTCATATGTAAAGTAATAAACTGAAAGAGTTGAGATTAACTTTTACCGTAACTATAATTTAATCTAGTATTATGATCTTATAGTTGAGTTATGTCAATTTTAGATAGATATTATGTATTTATTATTAAGATGGACTCTATTTGTTATAAATTATATTAATTATATAATATTAATAATTTAATTATAATTATATATATAAATTAAATTTAGAATTATATAAATATTTAATAAATATTTATTAATATAATAATATATAATATATATAATTATAATTAAATAATAATTATTATGATATATAATAATTAATTTATATTATTATTATTATACATATATAATTTATTAGTTCTATAAAAATTAATAATTATTAAATTTTTTATTGTAATTCATAATAAATAGTATCTATGATTTAAATATTTATAATTTTTTTATATAAATTATAGATTATCATTAATGAAAATAAGGAATAATATATTGAATCAGAATAGATTAATTAAATATAATTAATATATTAATACAAATAATAATAATGAATTATTATATAAAAGTATTAAATTATATCAATATATATTATTCATTTTTATAATTCATATATATATTATTATAATTATATTATTAATTATATATAATATTTATTATTTAGATTATTTATATTAATTATATTTAATATATATTTATATATTATTATATTATATAATTATTCCTTTAATATAAATTTATTATATTTATAATAAGGAAATCATAAATAATAAATTTTCTTTAGAATATCATTAAATATAATTTTTATATGTATATTATTTTATATAATAATTATTTAATTATTATTTAATTTATATTTATTTAAATTATTTATATATATATTAATGATCATATCTTAACGAAATGATCATACACTGATCAATGATCATTAACGAAATGATCAACAATGATATTAATTATATTTAATAATAGAATTTATTTTTATAATATTATACTAATTATATGTTATATAAAATTTTTATTTTTATTTTTATCTTTTAATTTTTTATTTTATTTTTTATTTTTTATATCATCTTTATTTTTATTTTTATTTATTATTTATAAATAAATATTATTTTATATTTATTATTATTATTATTATTATTTTTTATTATAAAGGTATTTCATTTATTTATATATATGATTATTATAAAATTAAATTTACTTTATGATTAGTTTACTAATACAAAATAATGTTAATAAATGATTAGTATATTATTAATATTAATTTTTTGCTAGCATCTGTTGACAGTTGTTGAATTGATTTAATCATTATTAAATTCTTATTATATATAATATTAAAGGGATGCCTATTGTTCCTTAATTCATATTAATAAATTAATGGTAATTAAAAACTAATTATTTATTATTATTATTATATATTATTAATTATTATTATTAGGTATTGTATATATTATTTTTTGTATTCCTATACACTTTGGTTTATTAATCATTGTGT
Organism: Trachelipus rathkii; assembly: GCA_015478945.1. Lineage (NCBI taxonomy): Eukaryota > Metazoa > Arthropoda > Malacostraca > Isopoda > Trachelipodidae > Trachelipus > Trachelipus rathkii. Next base: position 9,197 of record JABUQX010019228.1, read on the forward strand.
TATTATTAGTCTCAAGTATAATTTGTATTATTTGAGTTGAATATTAAACCTAAATTAAATTATTAAACATAATGTTAAAATTATTAATATCACTTTTTGACCATGATATGTAAATATTAGGTATTTACCTCACTAGGTATAACCTCACGAAGTATACATTAATTGAGAGTCGATTCCAATAAATGTTTAGATTTGTTCTCGCCAAATTTATTTCTTTATTAATAATTATATATTAAATAATTATATATATATATATATATATTTAATATAATATATAATTATTATCTGTTTCCGTTAGGTATATACCAATATTATAAATATATTAATAATTAAAAGGGATATCGAAGAACTTAACCGAAAAAAATATGAAAAATAAACATAAAAAAATAAAAAATAAAAGGTAAGGGGAATAAAAAGAAAATTAAGAATAATACATACAAGTAAGTTTAAAATTTACATTAATTTCTAAAATAAATTTGTTTTAACTTTACTTGTTATATTTACTGAGACTATTAAAGACTTTGGTCAGTACCATACTCGGTCTCACAGTAAATAATAAAGCATAGATAATCCTGAATTATACTTTGTTAGTACATTTGATATATTGGATGATGGTGTTCTATATATAAGTGTTATCAGTGTATGGAATCTGTATAAGATAAATCAATATATGCAGAAAATCTTAATATAATACGCTATATGATATATATAATACTACCAAAGACAGATACAGTACACCCCATAAAATAAATTGAGTGCTGCAACTTACCTGTGAGTTGATTAATCACAATCTATAACTTGGCA
>JABUQX010019228.1:15000-25295 GCA_015478945.1 Trachelipus rathkii
TAATTCATTTGATTAGTATTATTAATAATCTGCAGATCTTATAGCTAAGTACCGATTTTTACCTTTCTATATTATAATATTTAATTCTATATATTATTTATGTATATATAATAATATATATATATATTATTATATATATTATATATGATATATATCTATATATTAATATATAATATATAGTTATATGATAAGAATATGATATATATAATAATTATATTAGGCTCTTAGTGTATTTCGCGCTACATTTATTTCGTCTATTATAGGTTCAAATGACTTTCGAAACGAGTTAAGAATTAAATTAAAATGAAGCTTTGAAAAGAATATAAAACTGTTCTTTTATTCGTTTTAATAATGTTCTTCCTTCGGTTGCGTATATTCTGTGTGTGTGTGGCCTTGTTATTTATATATTGTATTATTATATTATTTTATTATTATTATTATTATTTATAATTATTTATTATTATCATTATTATTTATTTATTATATTATTATTTTAATTATTTATTATTATAACTTTAAATGAATAACGCTATCGAACCAGAATCTGGGTGGAGCAGAAAGTTCAGCAGTTTTCATCGAAATCCTTCTTGTAGTACCGTCTGTCAGATCAAGATGAAGAAATCAAATTTGACAGGCCATGGGAAAAATAGGAGCATGCAGAAAAGTGATTGAAAAAAATTAAAAAGACAATCTACCAGTAAAAGACATTCAACCTAAAAATCCTCTCGACAAAACTAAAAGTACAGTTCCCAAAAGGCCATTTAGATGGGAATAACTTAAAATCGACCGAAATCAGAAGTTAACAGTACAGAGGCGAATCAATTGCTATCCTAGAAATTTTTGCAAGATACCCCTTGCACAATTACAGCTTTGCTCTTTTCAAGTGAATAGTTGAGAGCTTATTTTTTGCTTTAAAAATAATAAAAATTCGGATCTAATATCGTTAAAGGAGGATTTTATTGACGAAGTTTTATTTTTAAGAACAATTGTTTTGAATAAATTTATATTACATTTGGTCAGGCTGTTCAAAGAGAAATTATTTTTTTAATCTGTTCACAGAGATAATTATTTTAAAATTTTAGGAAAAAAGTAAATTTTAAGATCTTTTCTCTATGTTTCGTAGAAATTTCTGTGTATTTGCCTAACAATATCTGCTTCTAAAGGAACCATCGAAGTGAGTGAGGAGAGTCAGATGAAGTTACAGTTTATTATTTTCATCATACGCATTTCAAAATTTTGTAACTATGAGGAGGTGTGTAGTATGGTTTTTGCATAGAGTCTGAGAGTAGTTGGGAGGAAGGAATGTTATTATATCTCGAGTCCTGAGGCTCGGGTATGCCTGATCAGTTGTTTGTTTTGTGGATCTATATGTTTGTTTATAAATGTCGCGTATGCCGGTAGCCGGTAGCCTCCGTGTGAATCTTTTGAGCCGTGGTATATTGGTTTGTTTAAGATAGTGTTCTGGTAGCTTGGGGTAGGGCGGTGAGGTCGGGTAGCCGGTGTGAGAATGTTTGTTGTTAAATGAGATGAGTGAGTGTAGCGCGGTAGACGTCTGTAAGTTGTTCAAAGTGATATATAGTGCGTGAGGGTTCCTGTGTATCGGTAGCGGGTGAATATGAGATAATTGTGCCTAAGGGTGCGCTGCTGATTTATTAGTATGTATCTTATAGGTGTTGTTGGTTCGGTAGGTTATGTTAGGTTGTGTAGTATTGATTGTTAGTTATACTAGTATGGTGTATTATGGTATTGTTAATTTATATAGTTATTTTATGAGGTGTTGTGGGTGTGTCTAATTTCGGTTTTCGGTATGTGGAGAGTGGCTATGAGAGTGGTATAGTATTATATATATTATGTGTGGTAGTATATATGTATGTGTATGTAGAGGTGTATATGTTGATAGTGTAGTATATGTAGTAGTTTTTATGAGATTGGTTTTTGATCTGATTTATTTTAGTTTAGTTGGTGTTGATTTAGTGTGAGTAGTATTATAGTGTATGTGGGTTTAGATGTATTTAGCTAGTATGTTTAGGGGTAATAGGGGTGGTGATGTGTATATGTGTGTGTATTTTAATATTAGTAGGTTGTTGATGATTGTGTATGTGATATGTATGTTGGGGGGCGTGTATATTTTTATTGTTGTGCTTAGAGTGAGAGTATATATTAGTATTGAGTGGGTTAGTAGTGTTGTGGTTTTGTTTATACTATACTTTATTAGGATGTGGTGCTTTTATACTTGGTGATTGAGGGTATATATTTAATATATATAGAGTGTATATAGTATATGTATTAAGAGTGGTAGTATATTCATATAATATATTATATAGTATATAGGTATAATGAAATGTCCCATAAGAAAAAGAAGATAAAGGAAAAAACGAAAATATAAAATTGTATGGTTTAACAGATGTCTGTCGAATGTTGTTAAAAACAAAGAATGTAATTTATTTTTGAGAGCGAGAGAGGTTATGTGTCGTCTTTGTCTCTCGTTCGCCTTTGTCTCTGCTTCTGCTTGTCGCGCGTTTCTCTGTGTCTTTCTCATCTGTTCGGTCTCGCTTGTGCGTTCTTCATCTGTCGTCGTCTTCTCGTCTTCTCGTTTCTGCGTTCTTTCGGGTGCGTCCTGTTGTCTGTTCGTTGTTGCGTTCTTCTTCTCTTCGTGTCTTTCGTCGTTTTGTGTCGGTGTCTCTCTCGTTGGCTGTTGTCTCTAGCATATTATAGTATTTGTATTGATTTATTAGGTGATGTGGGGTATCAAATAATGCATTAGGTGTAGTATGATTACAGATGGTGTTAGTCGAGTTGTAGTGTTGTTGTTAATGTAGTAGTGTTGAGGTTGGTAGGTGTATGTTATACTAGGTTAGTATTAGTAGTTATTTTTATATGGAGTGTATATGTAAGTTATTGTTATTATATAGTAGTGTATTTATGTTTTATGTATTTGCAACAGGTGGGGTGTTATTAGTTTTATGTTTATTATATTTATTACTTATTGTTTATTTTCGTAGTATAGTATGATTTGTATCAGTAGCTGTAGTAATTATGTGTGATCGTGTGTTTTTTATGTATGTGTGTATGTAGTGTTTGTTTATGTATATGGGTCATATGCTTTGTCTGTAGTTATTTTTGATGTAGGGTGAGTGGGTTGTATTGTATCGATTGGATGGAAATTATTATGGTAAGGGTGGTGATGAATGCATTAAAAGGTTTATGGTTTGTTATTTAGTATTGTATATATATTTGTGTGTGTGAGTTATGGATTATTTATGTTGTTATTTTTATTAGGGGATAGGTGTGTATTCTTTAGTATTGTATTAGGGGGAGTTATGTGTATTGTTGAGTGTAGTGTTTTTGGTGTTGTGTTGTGTTTTTGTTTGAGATAGATTTAGTAGTATTGTGTATGTATATAGATATAATTTATATCTCTTTAACTTTCAATAATTTCTTGAATTTTATTTAACATATATTTTTTTTAATTCGCTCTAATTCCATCGGCCTAGGATAAATAAATAAAATTGTCGCCATGTTATATAGTTAGTTATAGTCTATATAGTAATAGTATTATAAAGTATATATAAGGTATAGGGTTCGTTTGGGCGGTGGTGTGTGGTCTTTGTGGTAATATTATAGTATTCTAGGTAGTAGTGAGTTGTTAGGGTGTACGTGTGAGTTGAGGGGAAATATAGATATGTGATTTGTATGTTATGGTTTAGATTATATATACAGTATACGGTGTAACTTGTAGTCGTGTTAGATTCGGTATGGGGATTGTGATATTGTATATTATAGATATCAATGCTGCGGATATCATGGTGGTTTATGATATCGAAACTTCCCTTCTCAGTGTTTATTAAAAGATAAAAAAAAAATTTTAAAGTCTGTAAATTTTAATGATAATTCTAACAAACTTGCTTGTTGCATTTACAACAAAATATAGTAATAGTATCAATAGAAACGAGAATATATTGAAGTCAAGAAGAAATTCTCAAGTTTTATGTGACTGTTTGAACGAATAAAGGAGTAATCTTTAGAGTAGAATAATAGTACGATTATATGGCTGCAAATAATTAGGCGACTTCTGATTGAACAATGATCTATTGTTGGCTAGATAAGCATTGAAGAAAAAACTTCTAGAGGTGTTTAAGCTTGCCTGCAAATCTTCAGCTGCGTTATATATGTTTTAATGCTGTTTCACATCCATTAGTGAATACAATAACAATAGAAACTTATTGCACCGCGAATGCATCTAGTTGCTATTTTACCGATTTGCCAAGCCGGACTCTATTTAAGAGGAGGAGAAACAATAGAAGATTTTTTCTAGACAATATATATATATATATATATACTATAATAATATATATATATAATATATATATATAATATTATATTATTATTAAGATAATGTATGTTTTACTGGGGAAGAAAATATTGGGTAGTTGTGTGGTGTTGTATATTATGAGGTGGGGTGGTGTGGGTAAGTATTATGTACGTTTATTTGTTATAGTTTGTATCGTAGAGTGAGTATATATTATATATATATAATATATATATAATATATATTATATATATATATATATAATATATATATAAGTATATAGTATATAATGAAGATATAGTATATATATATTATATATAAATATATATATATATAGTATATATATATATATATATAGTATTACTATATATATATATATATATAATATATATATAGATATATATATATATATATATATATATATATATATATATATATATAATATATATTAGTATATAATATAACTATACTATATATATATATAATATATATATATATATATATATCATATATATATAGGTATTATTATATATATATAAATAATAATAGTATTTATTTTTGGTGGTATGAGTGAGGCTGTAAAGCGAATATTTTGTATTGGTGTGGATATATAGTTTAGTTTGGTGAGTAGGGTAGGTAGTAGTGAGGTGATGTAGGTGAGTATGAGTTGTTGGGTGTAGTTATTTAGGGGGTATGAGGTATTGTGAGGGTTGGTTGGTGTTGTTATATAGTACTATATACTTATAGTTATGATGATTGAGGGGATATGTAGTGTGTAGAGTAGGGTATGTAGGCCAGTGGTGCCGTGTGAGAGGGATTGCCCGATTGTACAATAATAAAGATTGAAGGATAATGAGCGCGAGTGAAAATCGGCATAGATATCTCTGCTGCTTGCAGGGTGGTTGTCCCCTGTCCCAGTCACGATGTTTTATCCTGAGAGAAGTGCATAGAGAATCGGGATCGCGAATTTTATTCCTTGGGTTGGCCGGTTGTTTAGCGCCAGTGATTGTTCCTTTTCTTTCATCCATTTATGTTTAATTGTATATCATGTGAATACGTGCTGTTTTTTTATATCATTCTATGTATCTATGTGCATATATGGGGGTGATCTGTACAGCTCTTGTCACCCCGTCTCCCGCTGAGGTCGCTTACAGTAGATCGACTCCTTCGACTGTTCTTGTCCATCTTTGCCGAACTTTCAAATCTTGGTATTCCTGCTATTTAAAGAATAGACACAAAATCGTGTATACTTGGCCAGAGCTAAGTTGTGAGAGCGGCACCTAATGCAGCTGAAATAATCGACAAAAAATCGATTACATCGCTCGTTCGATATACCTACACTCGGTTAACCTTCCTTTTAAAGGACAAGTTCCTATATATACAGCGCTGTGCAAACTTAACTAAATAATACTACATATAATATATATATATTATATATATAATACTAGTATATGTATATATATATATAATTATATTTAGATGTATAAATTATACTATATGTTATAATTTCTCATTCCATGTATCAAATGACAATGGTAGCTGAAGTCAATTGTTTTTCTGATAATTTACGTTATCGAGCAAAAGTAAAACACCAAGCATAGCGAAACACAGTTCTCTCATACTTTATGTAACTTTTATGTTACCAGCGAGTTTTAGTTGTTATTTTCTTAATACAATGGAAAATTGTGGATTATATTTTAATTATAACACTAAGATAAGTTGGGTTAGGTTTAAGTAGGTTGTACTTAAGTTACGCTAGTAGCATAGATTAAACATTGTTTTTTTCTAAGAATATTTTTAAAGTATGAAGCTCTTTTATTAAAGAATGTTTTACTTTGACTGCAATAGCAGTTTTTATTTTTCTTTTATCGATAAAAATTGTTTTCGGATCGATGCAATCGATAAGGATAAACTCGACTCACGATAATAGACATGATCCATATATAATTATATATATATAATATATAAAATCTATATATATATATATATACAATATATATTATATATTAGTATAATAATTTATATAATTATATTATATATATATATGGATTATTCCGTTAATAGCCTCCACTTCGAATAATATTATATATATATATCATAATTTATAATATAATTTATATATATATATTATATATATCATAATATATATACTATATATATAATATATATTATATATTATATAGTACCAGTAATTATATAATATGATCATATATATAGTAGTATATAGTATATATAATAATTATTATATAAATATATATATCTATATATATATATATAATACTAGTATATATATCAGTATATATATATATACATAAAACATATCTATATATATATATAATATATCATTTATATTAATATTATAATATATATATATAGAATATATATAGTAGTATTATATTATATATATATATATATATATATATATATAATTAAGTATCTATATATAAATTATATATATATATATATATATTATATATATATATATTATATATATACTATATATATATCTATATATATATAAGGCCTATTATAATATATATATATTATTTTTGGGCCTGATATATATATATACCTATTATATATAGATTTATTTTTATTATAATATTTAGTATATATATATTAATTATATAAATATATTATAATATATATATATATAGTATATATATATAATGTATATATATATATATATAATTTATTATATCATATTAATATTATTATATATTTAATTTATATATTATATATATATATATTATATATATATATATACTAATATATATATTATTTATTATATTATTTTATTATATACTATATTTTATATATATATACTATAATATCTGAAAAAATATATACTATATTATATTAATATATACTATACTATATATAGTATATATTATATATATATAAATATATAATATACAGTATACTTCGATTGCAATCTTCCGAACATATTTCAAATAATTGTAAATTAAAACGTAATGTTAAAAAATTTAACTTATAATAAAAAAGCTTCACACCTTAAAACATATTTTAAAAAAGTTTCAATCTTTGCTCCCGCAACGTAACCTAACATAACCTTACTTGACCTAATTTATTTTTATATTTATAATTTTATTTCACTTCCTATTGTTTAAAAAACATTCTTGTCTTTTTTCATTATTGTACAATTTTTTATATTACGTAAGTTATGAAAAGGATTGATTTAAGCCTTAAATTTGGTAATGGGATAATAGACATGACATATATATAGTATTATATGATTATATATTATGGTGATATTATTTATAGTTCTTTATATATTTATGTATTATATTATATATTATATGTATATATTGTACTATATATTATACTGATATTTTTACTATATATATATTTAGTTATATATAAATATATTTATATATATAGTATATATAATTAGTATATTTTCTATATAATAGTTATATAGTATAAATATAATATATATATATATATATATAGTTAATATTTATATATTTATGTTATTTTGTATTTATATATATATATATATAGTATTATCAAAATAAATTTCTATATATCGTATATATATATATATATATAGATTATTATATATTATATATTATATATTTTTATGAAATTTATAATTTCATTAGTGATATAAAAATATATATTATATATATATATATTATATATTATATATATATATATATATATATATTATATATATTATTATATATATATATATATTATATATAGACTATAAAAGTGTTGGATGTTATTGGATTATGGTATTGTGTTCATGTTTGAAAATCATTAAATATATTTATTATCTATTTATTTTATTTATTATTATTTTATTATTTAGTATTTTTTATTGTTGTTAATATTATTGATTAATTCATAAAGAATTCTTGTTATAATTATTACTATTATTTTAATTATTTTGTTTTATTTTATTATTATTATATATTTTATTATGAAATATTATGTATTATTAATTATTATTATTGATTTATATTAGTTATTATTTCAAATATTGATTAATTATTTATTTAATTTTTACTCTTCTTATGATAAAAAAGACTCATTATTACTCTTATTATTGATCATTCTCTTCCTCTTCCTTCTTCCTTCTTCTTCTCTTCTTCTCTTCTTCTTTCTTCTTCTTCTTTCTTCTTCTTGATGTTTTCTACTTTGCTTCCGCTGTTCTCTCATCATTTCTGTTCTTCTTCTTTCGTCTACTTCTTTAACATCTTATTCTCTTCTTCTCTCTGCTAACTTCTTCTTCCGAGTATACGTCAATGGATATTAGAAATTATTATTATTATTATATTATTATTATTATTATTATTAATTTATTATTATTATTATATATTATTATTATTATTATTTTATTATTATATTAATTATTATTATTTATTATTTAACTAGCCATAACAATACAATAAAATATTAATCAGTACAATGCTAATAATAATAAAAATTAATAATAATAATAATCAATAATGAATAATTAATAATAATAATATAATAATAATTATATAATGAATGAATGAATAAATAATAATTTATTTTAATTGTAAATTTTAGTTTAATTATAACTATAATTAACATTAAATAGCCTCTATAATATTAAATTCAATAATAAATAATAATAAATAATATACTGAATAATAATAATATAAAATAATAATAATAATAATAATAATAATAATAATAATCATTTTTGTGACAAAATTTCGAAGCCTTATTCCCTGTATTTATTTCTCATAAATAGTTTTAATTATAATTAATAAACAATATATATACTATACTATAATAATATAATATATATAATAATATAGTATATAGGATAATATAGTATATATTATATATTATAGTATATATTATATTTAATATTATATATATATATGATATATATAAGTATATATATTATATAGATAATATTATATAATATATATAATAATATACTATTATATATATATATATATACTATATAAGTACTATAATATATATATATATATATATATATAGTATATACTAATATATATAATTATATATATAAATATATATATATATAATAAATATATATCTATATATTATATATATAAATATAATAAATATATATATAATTAATTATATATAATATCTATTATTATTGAGGCAATAGAAACTTTTATATGCATATTGAATCTATATAGATAAGCTTTTATATAGCATATTTATGAATTATCTCTCTACTGAGTATAGTAAAATATCAATTCATGATCATTCATTTGCATTAGTTTTCATATATATATATATATACTTATTATATAAATTACCAGCAAATTTCAAATCGTGACACTTGTTAAGGATTACAATGTTTGAGCCCAAAATGGAATAGAATTTGTTTTCCGAAAATTGCTAAATAATATAAATATAAATAAAAGCTTATCGTTAAATTTTTTGTTTCTGAATTTATTATTTAAAATTAGTATTATTATTATTATTATTATTATTATTATTATTATTATTGTTATTATTATTATTATTATTATTATTATTATTATTATTATTATTATTATTATTATTATTATTATTATTATTAAATTATTAATTATTATATTATTATTATTATTATTATAATTATTATATTATATTACTTATTAATATTATGATTATTATTAATTATATATTAATCTTATATTTAACATCACTTATATTTTCATTATTATTAATGTAAATAATTATTATTATTATATTATTATTATTATTACTTTATAATTACGTTTTTTTCCTTGTTGCTTTTGTTATTATTAATTTAGTGTTACATAATTGGTCTTGTCTTTTATTAATTTTTTTATTCAAATTATTATTATTATTATTATTAAATTATTATTATTATTATTATTATTATTATTATTATTATTATTATTATTATTAATTATTATTTATTATTATTATTATTATTAATTATTGATTATTATATATTATTATTATTTATTATATTGATTATTATTATTTATTATTT
>JABUQX010019229.1:5000-20000 GCA_015478945.1 Trachelipus rathkii
CAGAAAAGATATATATCAAATTGGTTAATGAGTAAGTAAATAAAATGCTAATAGGTCAAACATCTCATCAGTACCATGAAATCACAATTAATGCATTACAAATCGCTGTCTATATGATTTTCTTCTGTGTGCAGAATGTGGACAATCACGTTGAAGGCTCCAACAATAGTCTGCCATCATGTGTGTATTCCATCTTCCTTGGTATCTTTCTTCCATCACCTTGATATCTTGATGGAACCTCTCCCCTTGTTCCTCACTATAATCTCTAGATTATCGGAAACCGATCCTAAGTGACCTAGTATGTAGAAAGTTGAAACTTTTTTATCTCAGTATTAGCAATTCATTTTTGAAGTCTGAAAGCATTTTCGTACGAGTTCTACATAGTTGGAAGATTTATGGTTGCCCAAAAAGTTCTTAACAACCAAGACAAAACTTTTCCAGGCAGATTGCATTCAATATCAGTCATTGAAATTTTATAAAATTGGTCATCCTTGATGAATTTGGGCGATTTGCGGCCGCTAAAGATTCAGCTTTGAAGTTCTCCAACTCAACCTGGACAAAATCTAAAATATATATTGAAACATTAACCATCTTTGTCTTGGGCCCTAACAAATTGCTTCATCAGTCCTAGTTTTGATGTGGAGTGGTGGGAAAATAATTTTTCCCGTGTCAACCAGTGGTTCGTTAATGATATTTGATGCACCTACAGTCATATTTTCCCTAGCAGGCCATACAACTTTTTCCCAGTGGTCTTCTTTAGCCCTACTATCCCACAAGCATATGAAACAAGGGTACTTAGTATATCCGCTTTGCTGCCCAAGTAAGCAGTTGACCATCTCAAAATCAACGCATTATAGACCACTGGTGTTCATTATATTTAGGCTTCTGCAAGATCATTCTTCATATTTCATACATCCTCTTTAATTTTGTTTTTGCAGTGACCTATTGGAATCGTGCATAACTGTTGCCACTTGTTCAATCAAACAATTCAAAGCTCTTCGTTGAACTATCCTAATAACAATCGCCAATCTTCTGGTCGGTATTTAGGTAACCCCATTTGGAGTAGTAGTCCAGGGATGTTCCTACAGTATACTAGGTCTTCTTCTTCAATGAAATGTGGAAAAAGTACCACCTCTCTTGTCCGAAAAAAAAGTTATTTTACATTCGGCCTTGAGACAGTTCTTTTCACTTAGTCTAGATGCTAAAGTACTACCTCTCTTGTCCGAAAAAAAAGTTATTTTACATTCGGCCTTGAGACAGTTCTTTTCACTTAGTCTAGATGCTAAAAGCTCAGAATCTTGCTTGGAGAGACTTAACTCTCATACTAAATCATTGATCTCTTCCTGGGAGAACTGTTGCTGTGTAGAAGTACTTTTCTTCATATTCACTAACACTATCTGCACGTGTGCACACCAAATCCTGGATATCTTCTTCATTAGACAATGCTAGGTCTGGGAGTGTAGTGAACACTGGGATGGGAACATCGTCGGAGTGTGGTACAGGTCGCCTTGTTGATTCCAAATCCGGATACTCAAATTTACGTTTCTTGTAACGATTGATACCTTTCACATTAACCAAACAAAAATAACAGTCACTGTGGTGATTCTTTGGCTAACGCCATACCATAGGCACACCAAATTTTAAACCTTTTCTTCGTCCATTTTTCCACTGACGTAGATTTTCGACACACGTTTTAAAGACCAATATGGGGAGGCCAAGACTTATCTTGGTCTCCGAGTTTTAATTTCAAAGTATGCCAGATATGCTTGCTTCATAAAGTTAGTAATATTTCTTCTTTGTGTTCTCCTGGCAATATTCACCACAGATGTAGCAGAACACATTGGGGTTATTCAAACAGGCTCTTAGTGAAGTACTCATAGTATTGTGAAAATAGAAAAAAATAAAAGTATATATAAAAGGTAAGCCGCTTAAAAAGAAATAAAACGATTATTACTGTAAAATATGCCTTAAAAAAGATATTTGTATAAGAGTATATCTGAAACACCCTGTATCTCAAGAACTAGAGCCAATCTTGGAAACCTAATGTCATTTCTGAAATCAGCACACCCGATATACTATAAATTCGATAAAATATCCTTGGCAGCAAAAAAAAAATTTTTTTTTGTTGGCCATGTTATTGTTTTCCTACAAATCGCATTATAATATATATATATATATATATATTATATATATATATATATAAATATATATATAATAATATATATATATATATATATATATCATATATATATTATATATATATATATATATATATATATATATATATATATATATTATATTATTATATGCAAAAGTGGGCGTGGCCTCTGAAGAAACAAATGAATATTATATAATATAGTATATATATATAATATAATATATATCTATATATATATATAATATAATATATATATATAATATATAATATATATATATATATATATATATATATATATTATATATATAATTATATATAATACATTATATATATATATATTATGCAAAAGTGGGCGTGGCCTCTGAAGAAAAAAAAATTGAATATTTCTCCATATATATATATATATATATATTTTATATATAATATATAATATATATAATATATATATATATATATATATATATATATATATATATATATATATATATATATATATATATATATATATATATATATATTTAAGGCTATATTTCTTCTGTAGACAAGGCTTTTAGGGTAATCATACTAATCGTGATTAGATAGTTTTAATTCCTTATTTCACCTTTTATAACATGAAATATATTAATAAAAGAATTATTTCAATGCACTTAGTTATCTTTATTATTTAAATAACATTCCAAAACAACTCGGATTATCTTAATACTCTAAATATAAAAAGCCGCTATATATGCAATATCATTACAATATGATCTAAGGCCAACACACATCTAAAATTAAAGAGAAAAGGGAAACACCCTGAGTATCGACATATATTATTTTCTGTAAAATAATCATGAGCATCATATATACATTTATATTTATTAGTCTATAGATATATATACGAAGCTCAATAATAATTTTGATCACCTACCAATAAATGGACAATTATTGATTTTGGGTAGCAACAGTGCCAATCATCTAATGTAAGGGAAACGGTGAAATATTTTCATCACTCTTAGATATATAAAACAAACAAGTTTTTAAGGCACGGAAATGTTAATGCCTAACCTAATTAAATATGAAAAGAAAATTTATATAAAACAATTTTATATTAACAATATTACAACACACAAAAACATCCGCCGATCACAGAAGTCAGTTACAATTGACTCAGTTTCTGGGCGTTGGATGAAATACGAATTAGATTGACTTGAGGCAAAGTCACGGGAGTAGTGACTTTGATATAAGCTCCCTTCTTTACATTGAAATTTATGGAAGACTTATTAATTAAATTTAATTTTAATTAATTTTGTATGTCAATCTAATATACACTAACGATTTCATCTTCCAATACTCTAAATTATCAGAGATCTGAAGATAAAATTTGCAAAGATGATAGTAAGAGAATTGAAAGTGTATGCAGTTAGTTGTAAAGTATTTTGGTCAGTCGATCAGTAATTGTTATCGTTAAAGGGAAGTATAATATAGTTAGTATTTTAATAAAAGAAAGATGCATTATTATTTGATTTTAATTTTATTAAAGCATATACTATTTATTATGAATTTAATATAAAGAATTTTCCCAAGGTGCATAAACTTTATAAAAACAAAAAAAAATCCAAGCTAGTTTAAGCAATACAAAAACGTAATACGATTAAAGCGTAACAAGTAAAGCAGATATATAACTCTATAGTGGTTAGATCATGCATTTCATAACATTTATTTTTGTTTTGTATTTTCTCAAAATTTTTTTTCTATTTTTATTTTCTTTTCTTGTATAAGATAACATGGAACATGTTAAGACTATAATATAAGGTAACATATAAACGTATAAACGATTACAACCTATTGGACAATTACTACTAGTACATAAGTGGTACAGACAAGAACTCACAACGTAAGTATCTTAAAATTAACAATGACCTAGTAGGACGGACAATAGTACTCACAGGTACTGACTCAATAAACATTTACCTAATAGGACGGACAATAACACTTACAGTACGTAAGTTGCAAGACTCACAAGTACACAAGTGTAATTGATAACATGTAAGACATAACCAAATGTCCTAATTCTAACTTCAACTTAACATGGAAGACATACACAATGTTATCAAACATGTAATGTAAGACCTACAAAGTATTATCAAACCAATAAGTTCGAAAAACTTAAAATTAATTGTGGAACATAAAAATTCAATTTTTATGAAAGAGCAAAAAAAAAATCTATTTACAATATATACAACTTAATGAATTGTAAATTCATTAATATGGAACACGGTAAAGATTTTTATGTTCCTGGTTTTTATTATTATATTATATAGTATTTTAGTTAATTTGTTTTTATTTCTAATTGGGATCTACAAAAGTAGAATTTTCAATAGAAATATAGATTATTTTGTAATTTATTTTCTTCGTTTTGGAATAGCTCCCTTCTTTTTGGGATCTATTGTAGTACTAGTTGAAGTACCAGGGATATTATCTACATCTGTAATTGGAGTAGAATGAGAAGGATAGAATATATTTCTTGGATAAGTTCTCTGAGAATATGAAGGAGTATTGTATTGTAAAGAACTAGTAAATTTAGGAGATAATTTAGGTGGAAGCTTGGGTGGAAGCTTAGGTGGTAATTTAGGAGGTAACTTCGGAGGAAGTTTTGGTGGAAGTTTTGGATATAACTCCGGAGGGGAGTCATCATAGGGGAATTGTTCCAATACTTCAGAAACAGATCTAGAACGTACACGAGGATTCGGAGTCCAAGATATTGTAGAAGGATCTATCTCATAAAAAGAAGGAGTATCGGGATTCACAGGAGGGGGAGACTGCTGTCTGGCATGACTACGCAATCGCATGGGTGAAGAATCCCGAGGACCATGGAATTGAGGATGTGGACGATAAGAAGGATCTTTACGTCTGTCATCTCTAACATTTACTTCTTCAGGAGAAGAAGGGGAAGTATCTACATTCGGATACTCATCGTAATAACGAATAGGTGGAGGAAGTGCAATAGCACCATTATCAGGTTCATCTGGTGAAGATGGTGGATTACTATCATGCATAGAAGATCTTCTAGAAAGAAGAGGCGAACTATGAAGAGAAGTAGAACCAGATGCATATGGAGTACGAGGAGAGGATAGTTGGGGAGAACTATGGGAAATGTTTCTCCTCAGAGAATAGGTAGTAAACGGATCAAAATTTTGATTCGTAGGGGATTGCACAGATGAATGTCCTGAAGGAATTCTCTGTGTTGTTTGTTGATGCTGAGGAGGTGGTATTTGTCTCGGAGTAGAAGGCATAGATAGGGGAAGTGAAGACTCTGGGGAGATAGGAGTCACACTCAACCTAGGTGCAGGATGTGCGGCACTCGGTGTAGTAGGAGACATCTCAGGTCTTCTCTGTACAATAGATGGTTGTTCATGCCTTGGAGACTGTTGGGTTTCTTGAGGTGCAACTCTTGGCTGGTGTTCAGGCCTAGGTGCCGGTTGAGGAGCATCTCTATATACCACATACTCAGTATAAGCATTATTATCAGGTGTGTCATCATCATCATCATCACCTGAATTGTCCCCCCTTCGCGGTTGAAAACGACGTCTAGGTGGTGGAGGGGCAGGTGGTGGGTCAGCACGCCTAACATTTTGAAGTGGATTATAGTATTTCCATTGGGAAGAAAAGAAATTGTCGGCAGTTTTTACAACAGGCATGGGAAGAATCTTTTTAAATTGTCCACATGTGACACAAATTCCTTATTAGTGACTAAACAACGAAGTTGATATTTGTTATATTTTAAAACACCTACAACCAAATACGGCCCGACCCATTTCTTAAAAAGCTTGGGCGATAAATTGGGAGGTTTAACAGCAAGTGTATAGACATAATCACCTATACGAATAGGACGAATTGGGGCTTTAGAATGTTGCTGTTGAGCAATTCTAAATGTTTCTTTTTCCAATTTTTGACGAGCTAAATCACGAATAGATGCTGCTCGTTCAGCCATTTCCGCGTTAAAATCATAGAGATGATCTTTAAGAGGATTGGGCTTATTAACAAACGGAGAAACATAATTAGGAAGGTCATAAGGTAATCTACGAACATAGAAATGTAACAAAAAGTGAGGTGTATTTCCGATAGAAGAATTGTAAGTAGTATTTTTAAAGCAATTTGAGCAAAAGAAATATACCTACTCCAGTCGTCTTGTTTAGAAGAAACATATTGACGAAGGTAATCTTCTACACGACGATTTTCTCTTTCCACAAGGCTGTTGGACTGGGGATGTCGAACGGAAATAGTGCGGTTCTTTATGTTCCAAGTTTTACAAACTTCATTAAAGAACTGGGAAGTAAATTCACCTGCGTTATCACTGACTAAAATTTCTGGAACAGAATGATTTACAATGACTTTATTCAAAAGAGCTTCAGCTACAACCTTGCCATCACGAGTTGAGACAGGGCAAAGTTCACAATAGCGAGTTAAAGCGTCTTTAAAAACTAAAATATACCTTGCACCGGAATTTTTACATTTAGGAAGAGGACCTATAGTGTCCAAATGAACCCTAGAAAAAGGTAAGAAAGGAAGAGGATAAGAATTGATAGCTACTGGATGAGGTTTCGAACCTTTTACTTCAATACAAGAAATACACTGTTTACAGAAAAACGAAATATAAGCTGAAAGCCTAGGGAAAGTGTATAATTCTCTGATTCGACGTTCAGTGCGTTCAGCACCTGGATGACCAGCAGATAAAGTATTATGATTCAAAAATATTATAGTATATATTAATGAATCTGGAATTTCTATCAAATACTTATTTTCTTTCGTAATGAAATAAAGAATACCATTTATAATGATATGAGGAAGACAACTATCAGGAACTGGAGAATTTTCAATCTCATTTATTATTTCTGATAGTCTACGATTTCTTCTCTGTTCATGGAAAAGAACATCTTTGGTGAAATGATATATTCTCGTATCAGCGAAAGCTAAAGGAATAGGATTTTGACGAAGTAAACCTATACGAGAAGGAGAAGAAGTCTCACGAGAATATGTAATATTCGAAGGAGAAGGGGGAAGGATTTCCTCTTCTTCACCAGAAGAAGGTAGATGACCAGTATTTGGAACAGGGTTTCTACTTAAATAATCGGGAACAACATTTAATTTACCTTCTTTATAAATAATTTCTGGCTTAAAAGACTGAATTTTCAAATTCCATCTTTCTAATCTGCCAGACAATTGTTTATGACGAAATAGATGAACTAAGGCAGCATGGTCAGTATAAATTTTCAAGGGATAACCAAAAATGATAGTTCTGAATTTAATAAGACCATGTACTATAGCTAAGGCTTCTTGCTCCGTAACACTATAATTTAACTCTGCCTTATTCATCATTTTTGATGAAAAAGCAATGGGTTTTTCTCTACCATTGTCATCTAATTGGGATAGAACAGCACCGACACCGTAAGAAGACGCGTCAGTACTTAATATAAAAGGTTTAGTATAATCGGGAAATGAAAGGGCAGGATCCATAAGTAAAAGTTTCTTCAGAGTGTCATATGCAGTCTGTTGCTCTAACTGCCAAGAAAATGGGACATTTTTCTTTAGTAACAGAGTTAGGGGCTGCGTAATTATTGAAAATCTCGGTATGAGATTTCTGAAGTAGTTATAGAACCCAAGCAAAGCTCGTACTTCATGGACATTCTGAGGAATTTTGAAACCTTTTAAAGCTTCTAGTTTGACTGGATCCGGAGATAAACCTTTTTCACTAATTTGGAAACCTAGGAAGGTGACACTGCTCTTAAAGAAGGAACATTTCTCAAGCTTTACTTTAAGGTTGGCTATTTTCAAGGCGTTAAAGACCTTGGAGAGGTGTGAATAATGAGTAGGGATATCTTTACTAAAAATTAGTATGTCATCTATGAACAAAAGACAAACAACACCTAGCAAACCTGACAAAGCCATTTCCATTGTTCTTGAGAAGACAGAGGGCGAATTCGTCGTGCCTTGGGGCATCCTTAAATACTCATAGTGCCCTCTAGTAGTAGAGAAGGCAGTTAGGTGTCTAGAATCCTCAGAGACGCTAAGATGTGAAAAGCCACTAAGGAGGTCCAAAAAACTGAAGATGCGCGCGCTGCCTATAAGCGACAAGCTTTCTGCAATGCTCGGCAGAGGAAAGCGATCTGGAATGGTGAAAGAATTGAGTTTCCTATAGTCCACCACTACTCTCATTTTTCCGCCTGTCTTTTTCGGTATAAGAAGAAGTGGGGACGAACTAGCAGAAACACTGGGAGTAATATATCCTTTCTCTAAACTATCTTCAACCCATTCATCAATGATCTCCATGTATTTGTGCGGCAATCTATAGGGCCTGGTGTAGACATACGGGGGACTACCTTCTATAAGCTTAATGGAAAATTTATTCAATTTACAAAGTCCAACAGGATCATCGGCCAGAGCAATTGAATCTCTATTCTTCACTAAAAAGGTCAACATCTCTTCTAATTGAGATGTATTGTTCAATACATATTTATTAGAATCTTTACTAGACTCTGAAAGCAATATTTCACGGTAAACTTCTCTAATCTGAGAGTCAGAAAGATTTTTGGAAGTAGTAACTGCATTTATAAAATCATTATCTGCAGAGGCTTCATTTTGCTTGTAAAGTAATGGAGAAGCTGTTGTAAGATAAGTGTGATTATCAATTCCAAATATATTTTACCGTCAGTGCACGTAGACAACGTATTACCAAAGAAGAGTGTACCTGAATTTAAGAAATCATTTTTACTTTCTGTGATGAGAGCTATGTTCTCCGGAGGAGAAGCATGGATATCAGACTCAACTTTGACCGGAAGAATATACCTAGAGTACGGCAAAATCCGAATAGCTGAAGAAGAGTACACTTTATAAGATAAATCATCATCTATCTCAACATTTGGTACCTCTGAAATGTCATTTGAATACATTCCAGGAATTCTACATTGTAAATTTGCTTTAAAAAGAGGATTTGAACGTATTGATTCACTCTGAAGAGTGTGTTGAGGCATAGGTAACTCAAAAGATGAATTTAAAAGAGAATTAGGCAACTGATCACAATCTGTACTTTTGCCATTTTGTATCAATAGGCCTCTATTTGAGTCCTGTAATGATCCTATGGCCGTGGGACGTCCATAAAACGAATCAGGATGATAAAAAGGATCGGAGTTAGAATCTACATTAAAGATTTTTCTTTCACAATCAACTTTATTAGTACCCAGGAACGGTACTGAGGGCATGTAATGTCCTAAATTTGAATTATTTTGAAAATTATGGGAATAATGTCTATTCTGGACATTCAAATTATTTAAATTGTCCCGATAATTAACTCTATTTGTATCTAGAAGAGGTACATTAGACATGTAATGTCCATAATTAGAGTTTTCGTGAGGAAATTTAAACTGATCAAAATCTTCACTTATGACATGTTTGGAAAAACGGACTTTCTTCTCTCTATTATTTGAAGTTGAAGAAGGATAAGTGTTATAAGATCGATCATAATGATTATTTTCATAATTATACAACTGATCAGAATTTGTACCTTTGGCATCTTCTTTTAAATTGGCCAATATTGCCCTATGGGAACCATTGGAAGGCATTTGAGGTACTACAGAAGCTCTGGGAACTGAATAAGGAGGAAAATCAAAATCTGTAGCAGTTGCAGTTTTCTGAAGCTTAGCCCTTTTTATACTGGAGTGAGCTCCAGATGGGGCAGTATAACCAGAAAAATTGTGTGAAACACGATTAGAATCTTGATGAACCCTTTTCCCTGTTGAATGCTGCTGTTTCTTACAGTTGTCCAACAACTTTCTTTGTTCAAAAATAACTTCTTCAGAAGTTAAACCTGTTTTATTTCGACTTATATAATCCATCTCATCGGAGAGAGGACTATAATAATTTTCGCGAAAGACTTTCGTACGCGCCGCGCTCGAATTATTATCGCGGTAACCGTTAAGTAACGAATGAGAATTGCTTAAGATCCCTCGGGGAGGTCGTGAACCTAAGCCTTCGGCGCCAGGCGACCTTTCTCGTAGAGAAAGATTCCCTGTATTTTTAAAATTGCTTAAACCACTGTCTAAGCCTTCGGCACGTGTATCTTGAAAAGATGCACTAGAAACTTCAGCAGAAGAAGATCTTAGAAAAAGATCCCCCCTGGGTGTAACATTGGAGCCTCCTCGAAGAGGTGCACCTGAGTTTCCAACAGCGTGAAGCCTTGAAAAGGTCCTTCTGTGGAAAGGAGTGTTGTCTCCTCGTAGAGGAGTACCAGAAGTTTCTTTATAATTATTATAATTATCCCTATCTAAGTAGGAAGATCTCCGAGAAGAATCCCTACCGTAAGTCCCGATAATTCCTTGATCAGGGGAATTAAAGGCACTAGGAGGAGGGGGTTCCTTCAAAGATCTGCCATTCTCCTTAAAATTATAATTTTCCTTAAACCTAAAATCATTTTGACTATGCATGTTTGGTAAATGTCCATGTGAACTATATGTAGAATGTGTATGTTGTGGAAGGCTGCCTTCAATGTAATTGAAAGGGTTTTGTTTATCCGAACGTTTCGAATAAGAACGTATAGCACTTATAACTAACGGTATATCGCGCACTTTCCTTCCAGAGTCATTATATACATGCACTATATCATGCTTAGCATTTATTAAAATAGGCAACTCTTTTAATACATCGGTTCCAATCAACACATCTTGAGAAAACGAGGTAGAGTCGTCTACTATATAAAAGCATGTAAGATAATGTTTCCCATGTAAGATTATATATAGTTCAATAAGGCCATAAACTTTCAATTTTTGTCCCGATATGGATCTTAAATCAAAGTCCACTGGGAGTACAATTGGTTTATCTTCCTTTTTAGGGAAAGCCATGCATAGTTTCTTGTAAAAAGAGTGCCGGATTAAACTCCGACATGCTCCGGAGTCAATCATGGCCTCTGTATTGCATACGTAAGCATTATTAGTGGTTAATTGTATAGGTAAGCTATATACAATCCCCTTCTTCTTAGGAGAAGAAGTGGAAAATATATTAGAAGAATTAGGGACAGAAAGGTCATCCTCTACCAAAAGAGAAATAGTAGGGAGGATGTAATCTTTCTGACAGACTCCTGAAGAATTATTTTCGTCAGATATCGGAGTCGGAGAATATCCAACTACTGGTAAAAAGGGGGGTCCTCAGAAGGAGGACTCCTCATTCTGTTATCATATTGAGGATAATATGACCGATTATAATCTTCTGAATGGTATATAGGCGCGGGGGAGTGATCATAGTTTTCCGAAGGAATCCTATTTTCATGCATATCACCCATAGCGTTTATATTTTGACGTCTATTATAATTATTATAATTATTATAAGAGTTATAATAAGGACGGTTATTAGTAGGAGCGGTCATATTCCTTTGAGGCATGCGTGAGTTATAGTAAGTGGAAGGATAAGAGAAATTAGATCGAGGTGCATTAGGAGATCTGAAAGATTGAGAGTGAGCATAAGTAGGAGTGAAACGTTGGTTATAAGAAGAAGAAAAAGCTTGAGGAGAAGCCCGAGAAGCATTATGCACTACTGAGTTACCTCCCTTCTGCTCCCTTCTTCCACCATTCCTATTATTATTCTTCTTTCCATTATTTTTACTCTTAACCCTCTCCTGTGTCTGCTGTGCCTGATTTCTCTGTTTACCTCCATCAGGAGATAAATTTTTGACCCTTTTTAACGCTTGGGGACTCTGATAATCCCAGGAAGAACCTCTACACGCGTCTTGCGTCCCTCTAGGATGATACCCCATGCAAGTCGAGCAGTATTGTCTATAACGACACTCGTCAGTTTTATGCCCGAAACGTTCGCATCTCCAACACTTAGGTCTGTCTACCTTTCTTCTCACATTGGAACTGGCATCATTAACTTGAGAATTTTCCGAAGGAGATTCTGCCTGAAATGAGCGTACGTTCTGACTATGTCGAGAGAAGGGTTTGGATGATTCCTCCTTGAAAAGGTTTAGAAATAGCATTGGATGTTTTTTGCTATATATTGTTCAATTTGAGAGGTGAAAGACAAATTTGCGTCAAAATATTCAATAACTTTCGGCTGAAAGTGTTTAGGAATATTTTTGTACACTTTAGAAAATATTAATGTCCTTTTTAATTTGTCTGAAAGCTTCTCTCCATGTTGTGCATAAAAATGTCTCTCAAACTCCAGTACTGCCTTGGATACTTCAGTGGCGTATAGGATGAGAGGACTGTTATGATTCCAATTTATTTGATCAATGACGTTGCAAGTACTAAAAGTTGACTCGGCCGTAGGCGGATCAAGAATTTTTAAAAGGTTTCTTGCGAACTCATTCCATGTTTTTGCGAACCTCAGTTCTTCATGTTCATTCATAAATTCTCTACATGAACCCTTAGCGTCAACATATCTTGAATAGGAAGCTAACTTTTTCTCATCAGTATCTATTCCATCTGCTTTAAAATAATCTTCCATGCATGAGAGCCACTTCCGCACGGATACCCCAGTAAAAACCCCTTTTGAGTCATACCCTTCAAGCGTCGGAACGGGGTACCTCGAGTTATAGAACCGGTGAATGTTGCCGGGGGTTGGAATCACATTTTCATGGTGAGGTCCATGAATAGGTTGGTTATTAGGTGCAGTAGGACCGGTTGGGAAGGATGGAAGAGCAGAGGGAATTTGCTGTTGCTGATAATACTGATAAGTGCCAGGTATACCTAAGTAAGCGTTATAAGAAGGCGTAGGAATAGCATTATAAGTATAAGGATAGGAAAGAGTCCCTATATTAGCTACCGAAGTAGGGGGAGCCCCATGCACATGCTGTTCAGCCATAGTATTAGGTACATGCAAAGAATAAGGATTTGGTATGTTGTATGGAGTCGAGGTAGTTACTACTTGCGAAGGGATACCACCATAGGCTCCTCCAAGCGGAGCTTGGAGAGCACCATTAGCCACTGATCCTGCTGTACTTGGAATAGTATCGGTACCGCTCACAGAAGAGAGGGTATTGGCAGCAGAAGTAGTAGTTATGGTAGTGGTAGTAGTAGTACTACTCTCAGTAGTCTCTATGGGTTGGGTCCCATTCATGTTGAAAGATATTTGAAAGAAGAAAAAATATATATATATATATATATATATATATATATATATATATATATATATATATATATATATATATATATATATATATATATATATATATATAACTATATTTATATATATATATATATATATATATATATATATATATATATATATATATATATATATATATATATATATATATATATATATATATACATATATATATATATATATATATATATATATATATATATATATATATATAATAATAATAATATATAACTATATTATTTCCTTCTTTCCTCCATTATCCAGAAATGATGATAAACGATATATATTAGAAAATAATATATATATATACTATATGAAAATATGTAGTGCTCAACATATATGTGAAAAGGTTGTACAAGAAAAATAAAGGTTTCGGAGGCTATGCATATATATATATATATACAGGCCTATATATATATATATATATATATATGAAAAGAAAGGATATTACAATTAAAAGAAAAGAAAGAAAATCTCCTCACTCCTAAAAGTAATTGATACTACTTAGATAGGACAAAAGGATCTTCTTCCTTGTTTGAGGAATTCTTTGAATTCCTTTTTCTAAAACAAAATTGATATATTTATGAGAAATATATGAATTTTGTGAAATATAAAAGGAAAAGGGTAAAAACTCAAGATCTTGAGATTTAAAATTCAAGAACTCAAGAAAACTCAAGATACAAAACTCAAGATCTCAAGACTCAAGAACTCAAGAAAACTCAAGATTCTGTAAATCAGAGTTCATTACTCTTTCCTTTTATAAATGTCGAATTGCAAAAATTCGAAGACAATGGAATTTTGCTTAATGACATTTTATTGAAGTTCTATTTTATTAGTAGTCATCTTATTTTTAACATAAAAGAATTTGCTTAATTTGTTGGTTATTAATATCACCAAGGATTGTTGGTTGCTTGATTTGTTGGTTGGTCGGTTTGTTGGTCGGTTGACCAACAATGCTGGCTCTTTCTTTAGGAAGATCGACCAACAAATTTGCTGGTTTAATTTTAGCCAACAATTTTTTTATCAATTCTATTATTATTATTATTATTATTATTATTATTATTATTATTATTATTATTATTATTATTATTCAATAATAACAATAAAAGTAGTAGGAAGAGTCACATAGCTCTTGGGATGACTCTACTTATTATATCTAGTCAGAAGAGTCCTGACTTGGAGATTCGTTATCCCGCCTCTTTGTAATAATAAGTAGTGGTAGTCCTTCTGATAGAAAGGAGTGGCCTTTGTGCCTTCAATTTGCTAGTCTGCGTGGTAGAAGTTATGACGTAGTCATAGGAGTTAATCAGCTTTCTCGATAGCAACAACTCAGTTTCCATGCAGTTTTGTAGAGACCAATTTTAAATCATGTATATATAATAAATTATACATACATAACCTTTTTGCAATAAAATTGCAATTAGAACGATTTTATCATTTTAGAAGAGTTTTTATTTTGGAATATAATTTTTGATGGCAATTTTTAAGAATTGCTTTGTTGGTAGAAATATTCAGTTTTTCTACTTTCTAGAATATTAATTTATAATTAAATTAATAGATGAGGTGGGGGGTCGGCAATGAAGATCGTAGAAAGGACGATGCAGGAACGACTATTTGCAGGAAAAAAATAAAAATTATTCCTGTAGCCAGAGACTGTAAAACGTTATCAGATGAGAAGCTTGCGCATCATCTAACAAGAGAAAAAGTTA
>JABUQX010019229.1:22500-32410 GCA_015478945.1 Trachelipus rathkii
ATATATATATATATATATATATTTCTAAATCTATATATTTTTTTTTTTTTTATTTTTATTTAAAAATAATATTAGCTCTTCGACTTTTAGATGTAGAAAAGTTTTCAATTACTTTTTCATTGAAATCTGGTATTTTACAGACCATTACGTTTTCTATTGAAAGCATCGCTAATGCATTCAATCTCTCGTTGCCCATGGTACTACGTAAAAAAGTTTTTATTCTCTTCAAGGTCGAGAAACATCTTTCTGCTTCTGACGTCGTCATCGGAGTTGTAATTAAAATTTGTAGTAGTCTGGTGATATTTGAAAATGTTGATCCTAAATTTTCATCGCTCACCATGGCTAACATTTCAATAAGGGTTCTTGAGTGGTGCAGATCTGTTCTTGAATAAAACACGGAGAGTTCTGTTCTCAGGTTTTCTTTTTCCAACATCGGGTAAGCAGCAACAGCTTGATCGAGTGCATTGCTCGGAAAATGTTTTGTATATTCATGGAAATTGTCCATTAGAAGAAGTTTACTAGCTTCCAGATGTTTAGTGAAGCTAAACCTCTCTCTACATTGCATCAAAATAACGTCACAAACCTCTTTTGCAGCAACTGATCTATCAGTGTTAAATTTTTTTCTTTTTTGTTCAGAAGGAAACGAAATACTAATATATTCATCTCTTATTTTTTGAATTTCAGAATTAAAAGTTTGCAAATAGTTATTAGCTTTGACTGCGTCAATAAATCTAGACTGAAGCTGCGAAAACATAATGTCAACATGAGGCATTACTTTTGAGAAAAAGTTCAACCAAAATTCGAAATCGGAATCATTCAGAACTCTCTTAATGCCTGCTGCTGCAGATCCAGTTTCTCTTGATTTAGATGCTTCTAATATGCTGCAACATTCGATTATTTGATCTTTCATCTCCTTAACAGTGTTAACAGTTCTACTCTTGAAATTCAAACGGGTAGAAGATGTCGCGGAACTCTGCGACCAGCAACATTTTCCAAAGCACTCATTCTTTGAGGGGACCTTGAGAAAAAATTTGGTATTCCGGACAAGCTGTTGAAAAATACTCGAACATTAGTATTTTGTGACGTCGCTTGCTCCAATAATAAGTTTATTTGATGCGCATAACAATGAACAAAGTGAGCATTACTATATGCTTCCTTTATTCTGCTCTGCACGCCTCTGTTTACTCCACTGACTTTCTCCAATCAGAATTTGAAGTTCTCGAAGTAGTATACTTGATAATGCCTCTGCTGTTTGATTGACAGGATTAAAAAATCCCCAAAATCTCTCCACAGGTTTCCCTTGGTGTTCATATCTTAAAACAATTACCATTTGAGTTCTATCGTGAATATCAGTTGTCTCATCACACATAACTGCCAAATACTCAGCTTGCTTTATTTCTTCTTTGATCTTATTTTTGCATATTGCCAGCATAGATTCTAAAAGCTCGTTTTGTATAGATTTAGAGGTTCCTTTAAAAGTAATTGAACTATTCAAGTGAGCCTTAAAACTGGAATCCAGTTCACCAGTAAAATCTACTAAACCTCTAAATACTCCTGAATTATCAGAAGTCTGAGTTTCATCATGACCTCATATTTTGAACAAAGTTTTATGCAGTTCATAATTTTTGATAAAGCATCCCTATTTTTTATAACTTCTTTATTATGCTCTGCAACTGAGAGTTTATATGCACTATCCAATTGAGTAGCAATATTCACTTTGCCCATCATATGTAAATCAATCATGTTATTTTTGTGTTTGGTCGAATTCTGATGTTTCCTAATTTTGTCTTGCAAATGCTTCAAGTCAGTTACACCACTTCTAGTCCATACTGGATCACCGCCAAACAATATGCACGGAAAACAGAACAATGCATTTTTCTCATCACAACCGCAAATCCAATTAAATTTTTCATACACACTACTATGAAAATGACGAGTGAATGTTTTTTTGTTATTATTATTATAACTACTCTGTTCAATAGATAAAATTGGAGTAGGCCTCCCTTTTTCTTTAATATTTATTTTCTCACTGACTGTTAACTGAGAAAATTTTATGTCTTGTAAATATTTAACAGAGTTATATATATATATAAATATATATATATATATATATATATATATATATATATATATATATATATATATATATATATATATATATATATATATATATATATATATATATATATATATATATATATATATATATATATATATATATATATATATATATATAAATATATTATATATATAAAAAAAAAAAATAATATAATAATAAAAAAAATAATAATAATAATAAAAATATTTATAAATAATATAATAATAATAATAATAATAATAATAATAATAATAATAATAATAATAATATATATATATAAATAATATATATATATATACTTTCTTCTTTAATATATAATAATAATAATAATAATAATATATATATATATATATATATATATGTATATATGTATATATATGTATATATATATATATATATATATATATATATATATATATATATATATATATATATATATATATATATATATGGCAATTTCTTAGATAAGCAGGCAATAAAAAGTACTTGAACATAAAACGTACTAAAATGTTGCTAGACATGCATAAATCGTTCCAACAAATTTATAATTAACGTACTGAAGCAAAATTATTTTAAAAATGTTCTTTATATATATATATATATATATATATATATCTATATATATATATATATATATATATATATATATATATATATATATATATATATATATATATCTAGTTATCGAAAATATTAGTGCGATGAATGTATATATGACAAATCGGAAAAAACATGAAATATTGATATCCCTATAAAAACGAGAATTTAACTGTTTAAAATTTTCGTTGCTATTTTATATTTTATTGAAAAAATAAAATTAAAATACACGTCAATTTTAATAAAAAAAAAAATTTAAAAGGAATTTTTGATATCATTACAATGTAAATTAAATGTTTGTGGTTTGTACTATATTTACATGAACCAGTGTGTTCTACCTGTGCCCAAATGAAATGTGCTGCAAGATGTGTCAGGGGAGATTTGGGAAGATTTTGAAAAGTGTTTGCATGTATCTAGGTTTGTATATATAT
The DNA here is from genome assembly GCA_015478945.1 of Trachelipus rathkii. Classification (NCBI taxonomy): domain Eukaryota; kingdom Metazoa; phylum Arthropoda; class Malacostraca; order Isopoda; family Trachelipodidae; genus Trachelipus; species Trachelipus rathkii. The sequence goes on from JABUQX010019229.1 coordinate 25,627, forward strand.
GTATATGTATGTATATATATGTATATATATATATAATAATAATATATATATATATATATATATATATATATATATATATATATATATATATATAATAATATAATATATATATATATATATATAATAATATATATATATATATATATATATATATATATATATATATATATATATATATATATATATATATATATATATATATATAATATATATTTTATATTTTTTTTATATATTTTTATATATATATAATAATATATATAAGACAAATCTCGTAAAATAATTTATATTTATGTGTGTGCATAAATTACAACTTTTTTTTTTTAATATCGATTGCATGCATTCGAACACATTCTGCAATTAAAAAGACTTGATAACTCTCTTAGATGGAAATATTATAAAATCAATTATCTTTTCTAAAATATCAATATCTGATAGGATTATCCTCAAACGGACTATTACCTAATTTTTTATATTTATGTGTAAATGTGTGCATAAATTATAGGACTTTTTTTTTTTTAATATCGATTGCATGCATTCGAACACATTCGGTAAAGCAAAAGCCTAAAAATAAAATTGTATTGTAGTGTCAAATTTAGAAACAAATACGAAAAACGTCATTGCCTGCTTATCTAGGATTTGGTCTCTCTCTCTCTCTCTCTCTCTCTCTCTCTCTATATATATATATATATATATATATATATATATATATATATATATATATATATATATATATATATATATATATATATATATATATTTTTTATAACATATATATATATATATATATATATATATATATATATATTATATATATATATATATATATATATCTCACAGTAGTGTTACGCATATATTTTCACTATATTTCTCGCACAAAAAAATAAACACAAGCTCTCCCCCCGTAAAATGCGAATAAACTGACTTTAGTGTCTCTGACTCTCTATATACAAGTAAAAGAAGGACATTACATGGACAAATCTAGCACCTCTGTAAAATTTGAACCTTAATTTTATATGAGAAAAACTTCCAAGTTGCTATGAAATAATAGAAGCCAAACTGGCAACATTATAAAAAGTACTATAGGAATTTTGAATTCTTTATTTTCGTATGTTGCCAAATTTGTCTTTTTTTAAGAACTTATAAAATTGGCTTATTTTAGGGCCGCAAAAGTATAGCCCAAATTTTATTTAATTGAATATATTGAAATAAATATCGTACGCACAATTTGCAGTTGGAAAAAGGATTCTTTTGTTATTTTCTTAATTGATTACTAATTTTTTATGTACTAAATTGTTAAAAAAAAAACTCAGATCACTTTACTTTGACAAAAATTTCATATTTCTATCAACATCCTATGCCTGGCATTTTTAATTTGGAGGGGCTGCAGCCCAAAAACAATATAAGCCACCACTATATATATATATATATATATATATATATATATATATATATATATATATATATATATATATATATATATATATATATATATATATATATATATATATATATTCTCTCTATTTAATTTAGTTTTATAAAATATATATATATATATATATATATATATATATATATATATTTATATATATATATATATATATATATATATATATATATATATATATATATATATATATATATATATATATATATATATATATATATATATATATATATATATATAACTACGCATATATATATATATATATATATATATACTATATATATATATATATATATATATATTACAGTTATCACCACCGCTATATTGGACTACGAAAAACCCACCCCAAAAACACAAAAACCCACCCAACGAAAACCCACCTGACCTTTTTACCTGCCCTTGACCTTTTTGACCCTTGAGTGTATATATATATACCCAAATTTTACCTGCCCTTGACCTTTTGGGCCCTTGACCTTTTAGCCTTGACCTTTTTTCGACCACCCCTTTGGTCTTCCATGGGTCATTTTATTTGGTATTTTTGAGAACTAATTTTTGAGAACCCTAATTTTTGGCCGACCCTAATTTTTTGAGAACCCTAATTTTTGAGAACCTAATTTTTCGACCAACCTTTTGGTCTTCCATGGTGGGTCATTTTTGGCCCACGGTATTTTGGCACCTAATTTTTGTGACCCAATTTTTTCAGCAACCCTGATTTTGTACTTCGAAGAAAGGGTTGCATAAGCGCTGATTGCGTAAGCAACAATTGTACGTATTGCCCCCTATTTTACGCCCCCCCTAATTTTTTCGACCATGGGTCAATTTTTGCCCACGGTAATTTTTGATCTTCATTTAGGGGCTTAGCCCTTTTTTGATGTCTTAACCTTGTTTGACCATGATATTTAGGCCTTGACCTTGCCATATACCATGGGTCATTTTTTTCCCACGAATTTTATGGCCACTCGTGCCCCACCCGTCACATATTTCGTTCCTAACTTGAACGTATGTGTATAAATATCCAAACTAACACATACACACACACACACACACACACACACACACACACACACACACACACACACACACACACTTACACATACACATTCACTATGACACTTACACTCACCCATAGATACTTGCACTTACATTTACACTTATTCACACGTACAAACACACGACCAACCCTTTGGTCTTCCATGGGTCAATTTTGGCCCACCCTAATTTTAGGCCATCCCTAATTTTTCGGCACCCCTAATTTTTCGCCCAACCCTTTTGTATTCTACGGTACAATTTTGATGCCTCAGCATTATTGATGCCCCAACTTTGATACCTCAACTTTAATGGTTCCCAATCACCGCAAGGAGTATCTAGTGATGTTCTATTAGTGTTCTATGAGTATTAGATGAGTGCCAGGTGAGTGCCAAGTGAGTGCCAATGAGTGCCAATGAGTGCCAAGTGAGTGCCAATGAGTGCCAAGTGAGTGCCACATAGTGCCAAGTGAGTGCCACATAGTGCCAACTGAGTGCCACTTTTTTCAAGCCTTTTCTAGCCTCCCCTGAGCCCAGAATAGCCCTAATATGGGTGTCTACCCCTAGGTAATAAGGTATGAGGAATCGATTGGTGTATATTACAATCTGCTAGAATGCTTCCTACTATGAGTTAGTCTTTTTCTATCACTTATAGCCTATATATTACTTGCACACATACACTATGACACTTATACACACATTCACTATGACACTTATACACACTATGACACTTATAAGCACTTACACTCTCCATAGACACTTACATTAAACCATATACACTTACACTCACACCCACACACAGATACACTTACACTTACACTCACACACTCGATATTTTGATGCCTCAGCATTAATGCCTCAGCAATGATGCCTCATCTTTGATGCCTCAACTTTGATGCCCCAACTTTGATGCCCCAGCATAAATGCCTCAGCATTGATGCCTCAACTTTGAAGGTTCATCTTTGATGACTCATCTTTGATGACGTCATCTTTGATACCATCTATATTGATGATTCATCTTTGATGAAATCACCTTTGATGGCTCATCTCTACCCTAGATCAAAGAACATAGCTAATATTAATGTCTTCCCCTAGATCATAATTGGAACACCAGGACACAGCATGATCTCTCCGCGCGAAGGCCCACGACCCCGCACCCGCAGGTGCGTCCCGCCGCGTTCCCGCCCGCCGCGTGCGCCCGCAGGCGCAATATTTCCGCGTACCCGCCCGCCGCGAGCGCCCGCAGGCGCAATTTTTCCGCGTACCCGCCCGCCGCGTGCGCCCGCAGGCGCAATATACCCGCACGAATTAGCTGATTTACTGTTTTAACTTATATATTTATTAACATTATTTATTCTTTTATATTTTTACTTAATACTTTTTTAATTTATAAATTTTTAAAAATTGTATGTAAGAAGAAAAAACCAGAGTGTCTGATGTATAAACATTTTATTTTACTACAATTGTACGAAATTTTATTAAAAACATATACTTTACAGACCTTAAAGCAGTAAATCAGTAAATCAATAGAGGTGTTACCTAACACCTAGGGTGGGATTAGTATGCTTTTGTTTTACTGCTTTACTGCTTTAACTCATGTTTTACTGCTTTAACTCATATGTTTTACTGCTTTAACTCACATATTTATTAAAATTACATACCTTAAAGCAGTAAATCAGTAAATCAATAGAGGTGTTACCTAACACCTAAGGGATTAGTATGCTTTTGTTTTACTGCTTTACTGCTTTAACTTTCTGCTTTACTGCTTTAACTCACTGCTTTACTGTTTTAACTCATATATTTATTAACATTACATACCTTAAAGCAGTAAATCAGTAAATCAATAGAGGTGTTACATACCAACAAGGGGGTTAGTATGCTTTTGTTTTACTGTTTTACTGCTTTAACTTTCTGTTTTACTGCTTTAACTCATGTTTTACTGCTTTAACTCATATGTTTTACTGCTTTAACTCATATATTTATTAACATTATGTTTTCTTTTATATTTTTTATTTTGTTTTTATTATTTTATTTTCATTTTTATTATTATTTTTATTATTTTCATTTTATTTTTATTATTTTATTTTTATTATTTTTATTTTACTTTTATTATTTTACTTTTTTTATTTTGTTTTTATTATTTTATTTTCATTTTTATTATTATTTTTATTATTTTCATTTTATTTTTATTATTTTATTTTTATTATTTTTATTTTACTTTTATTATTTTACTTTTATTATTTTATTTTTATTATTTTTATTATTTTTATTATTTTATTTTTATTTTATTATTTTATTTTTATTTTATTTTTTTTTTTATTCTTTTTTATTTTATTTTTTTTTTTTATTTTTATTATTTTTTTTTATTATTTTATTTTTTATTTTATTTTTATTATTATTTTTATTATTATACTTAGTGTTATTTACTTCATGCCTATTGTTATTATTATTCAGACACACTTACACACACACACACACACACACACACACACACACACACACACACACACACACTCACATACATACACACTATGCCACTTATACGCACTTACACTAACCCTGTTTAAACCTATCTTGATGGTTCATCTTTGATGGCTCAACTCTCACACAGATTTACCTCACACAGATTGCCACACACACACACAGATTTACTTACACACACACACAGATTTACTTATACACACACACACACACACACACACACACACACACACACACACACACACACACACACACACACACACACAGATTTACTTACACACGCAGATTTACTTACACATATATCGTATAATTTATTAAAACATTTTATGTTTTAATTAAACACGTACATTTATATTACTCATTCAAATATAACTAAAATTATTTCAAAGTTTCTTAAAACTTCTATAATAAATCAATCATTATCTTTGAACAAAGAATTTATTATTAACTGTTAATACTTTTTGTTTATAAATTTTATAACTTTCAAGTTTTAAAATAACTTTTACTAAAATTTTATGAAATTTTATTAAAAACATATATTTTACGTACCTTAAAGCAATAAATCAGTAAATCAGTAGGGTCAGCCCCTAGCACCCCTCTACACCAAGCTATGCCACGTTTTGTTCTATTGACTTACTGCTTTACATCATCTTTAACCATGTAATAAGTATAAAAATAACAAAATAAGTTCATCTCTGCTAACATAACATGTATTTTATTAAAATCTTTCTAAGTTCTTATTTAAAAATAACAATTATTCACTTACATTTATATTATTCGCTCAATGTTAACTAAAAATATTTCAAAGTTTTTTAAATAATTCGGATTTTCTTTATTATTATTATTATTATTATTATTATTATCTATGTACATTGACAATCCATCACGAGAAAACACAACAACCCGCACTCCTTACAGATACGAAACTGACCTCTCTCTCTGTAAAATGTGTTGTAGGATAATCCTTTTTGTATCCCGGGGCGATTTAGGCCTAATTCCAGGTCAAAATATATTTCAAACTGACCTTTTTCTGTAAAATGTGGTGCAATAACTACGTTAGGCCTATTAGGCCTTAAAATTTAGGATAAGTCTTTTGTATCCCAGGCTGATTTAAGCTAATACAGGTCAAAGGTGAAATTTCCAGTGCGCCCGCAGGCGCAATATTTCCGCGTTCCCGCCCGCCGCGTGCGCCCGCAGGCGCAATATTTCCGCGTTCCCGCCCACCGAGCAGGTAAGAAGGAAATGTTTACCTTTCTTGTGGGTGGACGGAGTAATCCTTATCTCTATATGACCTCGTATGTGATTGGTCGAGAATTATTTTATCGCTTTTTTGGTTTTACGTATGTAAAAACATGTTTTTTCATATCCTGAACCTGGGGTTCGTTTATTTAAACTCTTAACATACATGTAAATATTTATTTAAGAAAGTAAAAATAAGGATAATAAAAACTTTACTATATAATTAGAAATTTAATAATCATTATCTTACTTGCAGAAGTAAAATTTATATATATATATATATATATATATATATATATATATATATATATATATAAAAAAAATATATATATATATATATATAAAATATATATATATATAATATATATATATATATATATATATATATATATATATATATATATATATATATATATATAAGGCTAAAATTAAATATATACAAGAGTGTTAAATATATTTACAATGATTTTATATATAAGGTTCACATTAAATATAATACAGGAATATTATTATATATAACACTTCCACATACATTTTACACATAATGTTTATGATTATTTCATATTAAAATTCTCTAAATCTTTGCAAATATGCC
>JABUQX010019230.1:0-7500 GCA_015478945.1 Trachelipus rathkii
GCACGGCGCATAACGAGGATTTGACACACTGTATAGATTTTGGATGCTGAGTTTATATCTAAACTCGACGAACTCTTACGATCAACACTTTAAAACACATTCGTTAGAGTGATGCAATACCTATTATATTTATTAAACAAACTGGTAGGTTTGGCAAGGCGCATCATACAGAGGCGATTTGACAACACTGTATAGATTTGGATGCTGAGTTATATATAAATCGACGAACTCTTACGATCAAACACTTTAAGACACATTCTTAGATTCTGAAATCCTTATTATATTTATTTAAACAACTGGAGGTTTGACAGGCGCAATCATCCAGAGGTGAGTTTGACAACATGTATAGATTTGGGTGCTGAAGATTATATATAAAGCGGCGTACTACTCGATGGATCATTCTTAATCAAGAGCTCTTATGATCAACACTTTAAGACACATTCTTAGATTCTGTAGTATCATTAACCAAGTTTTTTTTATATCTACACATGAGGATTTTTCGAAATCAATACTTATTCAACGAAGTAAGTTTTTTCTTTCTCATTTAAAAAATATCATTGTAAAATACAAATCTTGGTATAATTTACAAATTTTTAGAATTATATATATATTCTAACTTATAATATACGTATATATATTAACATATATAACATTAGCATATCTGCTCAATAAATAACGTCAAATAATTAAATACATTATCAATTAACAATAGAGGGTAAATAATTTATACATATGCCTAAAAAGTGATTCTTTTCCAGAAACGTGCTGAATATATAGCCATACACTTGGGTAAAAAGCATCCTTCGTGGCGTTATCGACACATCGATTAAAAATGGTATGTTGCTGTTGTTACTGTGTAGATATATTTAATATAAGGAATGAGAAATACTATGTTAAACTAATATATTACTGACATAGTGACCTAATTGCAAGCAAACTTGACCTTATTTGTTTACTGTATCATAAATAATAATGACTTTAAATTCCAGGCTAATCCTTCGATGATGAATGCTGCCAATAAGAAGAGGAAGATCACTATAACAGACATAACGCACATCTCTGTAGAGAAACTAAAAAAGTCGATGGAACGTCATACATATGAAGTAAAGGTTATTGATGAAAACTTCTTCCATGGACCAAGAGATCTTGAAGCGTCATTCGAAATGGTTGTCAGTGAAGTTGTTGATGTTGTATTACAAGACTTAGACTACGATAGGTTACGCATGAGGGTTGGAATCAATTTCACGTTTGGCGATGATCAGTCACCTGACCGGAAATATTATGTCAACATCAGTTATAGAGATATATTAGACAATATTGCGGTGAAAGAGATGATGAGACGCTTGGAAGGTTCATTCCAATCAGGCGACAAGGCTACCTTTACCAAATTTAAAGTAGTAGCTACTGTGTTCATGATAGCAAAAGGAAAAGGTGATTACTGTAAAACTGATGCATTCGAGCTACAAAATCTTAGTTTCAAACATCGTTACATTAGTAAAGTTCATCTAGAGAAAGGTGCTGTAGGCTGTGCTTTCAAAGCTGTTGTCCTCTTTAGGAAAATAACTCGTGAATGTGTAGAGGTTAAACATATTCATTCGTATACAATTGAGAAAGAGGCAGAAGCATTAGCTAAAAAATGTGGTATGGAATATACAGATTCTTTCATAGTAACTGACTTTGAAAAAATCGAGAATATCGAAAAATGTCGTATAGTCGTATTCGGTCCTGAAGGTAATGGAGTAAAAATACTTTATAATCCATCTAACGAGAACAGAGATGATCCTTTATACATTATAGGCCATGATGGAGTAAATCATTACTATGCTATAACAGAAGACAAGTTAAAGTTATGTTTTGAGAATACCAAGAAAAAGAATGCATATATGAACGGTATCTTTTGCACTTATTGTTACACTTTCAACAGTAATAATATCGTGCATAAATTAGACTGTGAACATTATGGATGTAGACAGTGTCTATACGATAAGTGTCAAGGCTCCTTTGATCACGATGGTATATTCCATGAATGTCGTGAATGTAATCGTGAATTTTATAATGCAATCTGTTTTAAAAAACATCAGGATAATAATACGTGCAAGAAAATAAAGATTTGTACACTCTGTCTTGAACAAATAAAGGCTGATCGTAAAGGTAGCTTCAAACACGACTGTACAAAAGCCTTTTGTACTATATGTAAAGAAAAATACGTTCCTAAAGAAGACGAATATCATATATGTTACATGAAGAAAAAGAAAAATAAGAAGAAGGATGATAAGAAAGATACTGATCCGGTGGTTCATACATGTTACTATGATATCGAGACATACCAGGAAGATAAAGGTTATGATGATAAAGGAAGAAGAATAATAGAATTGCGTCCTTATTTACTGGTATGCCAGATGATATGCGAAATGTGCACAGATAAGGAAGGTGAACAGGTATGCTCACATTGCGGTCCAAGAACAAGAACATTTAAATTAGAGACAGAAAAAGGACCTGTAGGAAATTTCATTGATTTTCTAATGGACTTTTCAAGTAAAAGATCTAAATCAAAAGTAGTTGTTGCTGCACATAATGGCGGAAAATTTGATCACCAGTTCGTATACGCTGCATTATTGACCCACCCAAGTTCAAAATCTATCAGCAGCAATCCTATAAAAAGAGGCAATAAAATCATATCAATGGGAACGAATGGAAACATAGTCTTCAGGGATACATTATTATTTACACCATGTGCACTGAAAAGCATGCCTAAATGCATGGGTGTCAGTGAAAAAGACAATTCCAAGGGTTTCTTTCCCTATACATTTTTAAATGAAGATACCGTGAATTATAAAGGACTTATTCCAGACAAGAAATTCTTTGAAATTGAAAAAATGTCGACAAATGAAAAGCAAGCATTTGAAGAGTATTACAATAGTTTTGAAAATAAAGAATACAATATTTCATTGAAAGTGTGAAAAGTATTGTGCCCAAGATGTTAATATACTAAGAAAATGTTTTGAGAAGTTTAGGGACAGTTTCATTAAAGAATTTGATATAGATTGTCTAGATAACAACACAACAATTGCATCTTTATGCTTTACACTTTATAAAAATGTGTTTATGCCTGAGGAAAAAATTACTATTCTAGGTCGAGAGAACCCTAAGCCTTTCACCTATGAAGCAATTCGCTGGCTCTTGTATCAAGAAAAATTGAACAATATAGACATAAGGCATGCTCGTAACGGGGGAGAGAAAGGGTTCAAAATTAAAAATAAATGGCTCTACCCTGATGGGTTCGGATATGTAAATGGAGTAAAAACTGCTTTCCTATACCATGGTTGTGCATGGCATGGTCATAAAGGCTGTAATAAAGGAAAAGGTACGCTGCATAGCGTATCGGCTGTGGATCGCTACAATCTCACCATGAAACAAGAAGATAGATATAAAGAAGCCGGTTTTAATGTCATACGTGTGTGGGAATGTGAATGGAAAATGCAAAAAGAAGAAATTATTCAAGATCCTAATCATACCGATAAAAATATAAGCATTAGTGAATATATTCAACGTCTTAGCAACGATGTTGTTAACAACAGGCTCATAATTGATGATTCATTGCTTGGAGGTCGTACTGAACCCTTCGTACATTACTATCCTCCAACTAAAGGACAGAAGATCATGTATTTAGACTATACATCACTTTATCCTTATGTACAGAAACGAATGAAATACCCTTGTGGTCCCCCAGAAAAACTAATAGGTGATAAAGTACCAGACATTGAATCATTCAAGAATGGACTCAACGACAAATATTTCGGCACAGCTTACATTAAGATTCTTCCTCCTCAAGACTTATACATCCCTGTCCTCGCTGAACGAACCAAAAATAAACTAATATTTCCACTCTGTGTAAAATGTGTTAAAGATAATAGCTCAAAATGCAATCATGATGAGAATGAACGAGCCATTGAAGGTGTATACACAACACCTGAAATTCAATTGGCTATAGAGATGGGTTACGAAATACTTAAAATATTTGAAGTTTGGACGTTTAAAGAGAAGGAGTTTTTATTTGAAGGATATGTGAACCACTTCCTAAAAATAAAGACAGAGGCATCAGGTCTACCAAATAATATTCACGAGGATGATCCTGATTTCGAGGAAAAACTTAAAGAGTTTATCCGTCTTTTCAAAGAAAAGGAAGGTGTCGTACTTGATATTAACAATATCAAGAAAAATCCTGGGATGCGATTCATTGCAAAATTGTGTCTCAATTCTCTTTGGGGAAAATTTGCACAAAATACACCTACAAGAGAAGATGTAGTATGTACTAGTGATAAACAAGTATGGGAACTAATAAACCAAAGCGATATTGAAGTCCCTAGCGTTATTCCAATAGGCAGTAAATATGTTGTGACAGTTGTAAAAAATGCGCTAGCCGAACGATCGTCAACTGCTACAAATATTCCTATTGCTGCATTTACAACTGCATATGCACGTAAAATTATATGAGTTACTTAACAAAGTCAAACAAAGGCATTGTACTGCGATACAGATTCTTGTATTTTTGTCGCTGGAGAAAACAATGAAGTTTCCTGAACAGGAAACTTTTTTAGGTCGAACTAAAGTGAAATAGCAGATTATGGCTGGGGCCTACGGTAGATTCCACTTTGTGTGTAAGAGGGCAAAGTCTTATGCTGTTAGAATAAGACGGGATTGGAAATATAATAATATATTGTAAAAGGCCAAGAGGCCTTACAAATCAATAAAGATACAAGAAGATAACTATCAATTTTGAAAACTGTTTAAAGTTGGTGTATTGATCATAGTTCTGAAAAATAGTACAGGCCAGATGAGTCATTGGTATGATGATCATCACACAAACCAGTGATGTTCAGTGAAAGCAATGAATGAAATACAATTGTATAATGTCGATGAAGATGACGCACGAAACGATGACCTACCTCATAAAAAGGCAGCTCGAATAGACGAATCACAGAATCCTAATGCTAATTTACACGGGAGTAACAGAGGAGGGTTATGCTATAGTATTCCTACTACAACTTTTCAACCTGGAAAATACGGAGGTGTTAGTATTGTATCCGGGACCAAGATGATGCAACATACAGCTGATAAGCGGTTTTCTATCAAAAATTCTTTTCGAACAGCATCCTATGGGTTTAAGGGCACGTTAATCTCCATTTAATATATTATAAATATCCATCTATGTTTATTGTACAATGTTTAATGTTTTCTATGTACAAATATTCTGAATAATAAAATGTAAATAACAAATTTATTTTATTACCTCTATTTATTATCAACCTTTGTGATAATATAGAAATGTGTGTGTGTGTGTGTGTGTATGGCATGTTAGGTTTGTTATGCTCATATATATATTATTATATATATATAATATAATATATATATATAGTATATATATATAATTATATATATCTATATATTATTATATTATATATATTATTATATATATATATATTTATATATAGTATATATATAGTTGATTTAATAATAATAATAATAAAAATAATAATAATAAGTAATAATATAATAATAATAATAATAATAATAATATAATATAAATAATAATAATAATAATAAAACTACTGTTTAAGATAAAAACAGATGTTAAGTAAGGAATAAGGGAACAAAGTAATAAATCTCGTTACCTTCACATGTGTCCAAAAGCATATTAAGATTATGAGTCATTCCTCGAATTTCATTGGCTGTCCCGTGATGGCATAGCAAATGCAGTTCTCTGATTGGCTATCCTTGAGCGTAACAAGATTACGTAATGTATAGGTGTCTGGTAGAGAACAATTTACCAACCAATGTTCTAGGTTTGGTGGACCTGCAGGGAAGTGATACGCACGCGATTAGGTGTTGTGAGATCTATTGTGGAATAATAATAATACTAATATAATAATAATGAATAATAATAATTAATAAATAATAATAAATAATAATAATATAATTAATATAATATTTTGTGCTGTTTGTTGTATAGTTAAGATTGAGATTGCTATGATGACTTCTGCTGGTAAGTTGAAACTTCTATTTTAGTTACCTTGTTAATGAATGCTGTATGTCAGTTAGGCTAGGATGAGATATATTTTTGTTTAGTTTTCAATATTACAATGTTATTGTAAAATTAACATTAATATTTTAGAGATATGTTTGAAAAGTGTTGTATATTTTCATTAACTTGAATTTTTGATATACACAACACAACACAACACAACACAACAACAACAACATTTAACAACAACAAATTTCAACACAACAACATCAACAACTGCAACAAATGCAACAAACAAATGCGACATTTCAACAACAACAACTACAGCAAAGAATTTATTTTTATGTTATGTCTATACAAAAAGATACTTATAATATGACTTGAATCAATAATAGATCAATAGATCAATAGGGTAGGAGGGTGGGGTGGGTGGTTTGATTAACTGATTTACTGATTTACTGCTTTACTGCTTTAGGGTATGAAATGCAATTTTTTCGCTATAAACAAAAAAGAATAATTTTTAGTAAAAACAAAAAGTTTTAAAAGAAGGAAACAAATAAATAAAAATTTGAAAAATAAGGTTCGAAAAATATTTTAAAGAAAATTTTTAAAAATTAAAATAAAAAAATTAAACAAAAAGTGTAAATGTAATAATAAAACTTATATAAAAAAGTTAGAAAAATAAATTGAATAAAAATTAAAATAAAAAAATTAAACACAAAGTATAAATGTAAAATAAAACTTGTAAAAAAAAAATAGTTAGAAAAATAAATTTAAATAAAAATTTTTTTAAAAATTAAAATAAAAAAAATTAAACACAAAGTTTAAATGTAAAATAAAACATAAAAATAAATAGAATCAAAATTGAATAAACAGCACACAAAAAAATTATAGTTAGTTAACGTTTATAAAAAGAAAATGAGATTTGAAAATATAAAGTCAGTCCTCAACATTTAGAAAACGGGTTACCTTTGCAAGATGCAATTCAATTGGACGCATGTAAATGTTAGAACAGAGCATTTATGTGAACAGTTATGTGAATATTTGTATTATTAACGAATAGTTTACAACTCGGCACCGCACGGCTCCAGCACCGGTGCGGTACCAACTCTGTCTTCCTCTCTCAGACTCTTTCCTTCATCCTTCTTTCTTACCTTTTTCTTCTGTTTCATTCCATGCAATTTTTTTCGCAGGTCGGGACCTCCTCCGTTGGGGTCCCAGATCACCTTTACGAACTTACAATCCTCATATTCGAGTCTACGACCTTATAAACATATTTTTTGATACCAATATGGGGATAACTGATAATTTATTAACTCAGCACCGCACGGCTCCAGCACGGTGCCGATGCCAACCCGACTCCTGCTGACCTCAGAACTCCTTCTCAACTCTTCCTTCCTGACTCCTACTTCCTCTATCTTCCTTTTTTCTCCATCTTCCTTTCTTCTTCCTCTGTTTTGCATTCCATGCATTTCCTC
>JABUQX010019230.1:20000-22500 GCA_015478945.1 Trachelipus rathkii
TTTGGAAATGTAGAGCTAGGGTTTGGTTTTATTTGGGTCATACCTAACTTCGGAGTGTATACTGTATGTAACTACACTGTGTATGGAACTAAATGACATAATAAAGACAACCAACCAAATTTCAAAATCCCGAAAGTACGTTAATAGGAGAACAAGATGACAAGACACCAACCAACTGACGAAACAAACCCAATGCTGTAAGTCGTAGCTTGACAAAGACTCACAATGGAAAGACATCGTCAGAGAAAAGGAACGTGCCATAGGAGTTATCACACTGTCGGAAGCAGGCCATTCTCAGAGACAGGTGGCTCAGCAACTCTGGGTAAACCAATCGACGGTCAGTCGAATCCTTCGTCGGTTCAGGGAGACTGGCAGCAACCGTAGACAACATGGTCAGGGTCGCCCGAGGGTGACGTCCGAGAGAGATGACAGATTCCTCCGTCTGGCAGTGCTTCGTGATCGTTTCCAAACAAGCGTACAGCTACAACACAGGCTCCGTGAGGTCAGACATGTGCCCATTTCCGAGCATACAGTGAGAAGACGACAGAATGAACGTGGAGTACGTATTACAAGGTCTGCCATCGGCCCTCTCCTGATCAGGGAGCATCGGGTTGCGATTTCATTTTCCACAAGCGTATGGTGATTGGACACTCACAGATGAGTCGAGGTTCACACTACATGGACCAGATGGACGTCGGCGAATTTGGAGACGTGCAGCATTTTTCTGCCTGCAATATCTCCCCCAAGGATTCCTTTTGGAGGTGACTCTGTGATGGTGTGGGCAGGCATTTGTTTGGGTTCTCGCACGGCATTGCATATCGTGAGCAGAGGAACGCTAATGGCTGAAACGTATGCAGAAGACATCCTCCAAGAGTATATAGTGCCCTTCGCATCCTTCATTGGCGTCCATTTTTTGTTACTCCATGACAACGCCACACAGCACATTGCACAGGTCGTCCAACGGTACCTACAACATGTAGGGATCAGACTCCTGGCCATTTCTGCGAGGAGCCCGGACATGAATCCCATTGAACATGTTTGGGATTTGTTGGGTATGCGTGTTCGAGTCCGTGAACATGCTCCGTCCACACTCAGGGAGCTTGCAAACGCTTTGACAACATCCCGCAGGAGACCATCTCCAAGATCATTTCATCAATGCCGAATCGCTTGGAGGAAGTTGGAAGGGCCAGAGGGGGTACAACCCATTATTAGACACCTTTATGCTGCATTTCACATTGTAATTTGTAGAATATTGTTGTTGTTTAATAAAATCATCATATCCATATTTTTTCGTTTTCTTAATTATGCCATTTAATTCCCTACACACTGTCGTTACATACGGTTTATACATTTATAACCCTGTGCAACACTCCCGAGTTAGGTATGAACCAAATAAAAACAAACCCTACCTCTACATTTCCCAATATGAAAGAGTTTAAATTATATTTACGGGTGAAGCATTAAATTTGCCACTCGAATTTATGTATATATATATATATATATATATATATATATAGATATAGGACCTATATAGAGAGTGAGAGAGAGTATATATATATATATATATATATATATATATATATATATATATATATATATATATATATATATATATATATATATATATCGCACTCACTTGATACAAGATCATACACTCGCAAGTGATCGTGAGGTTACTTCTTTGGCGTACCCCCAAGTATTACTCTGCGTACCCCCAGGGGTACGCGTACCCCACTTTGGAGACCACTGAGATAGAATGCAAAAAAATTCCGTGCTTTTACCAACTCTATAAGTGAACTATTACTACTACTACTACCAATGACAAAAAATATTTCAGAAAGATTTTTGAACTAACAATCACATTGACAATAGATCATTAACTTCTGAAATACACATGAAGAAAGAACAAACGTGTTAACACGTTTAAAAAAAAGAACACGTGTTATAATGTTAACACGCGTTAGGAACATGTTACCTCCAGTTTTTAACAAGACTTTCGATCGCTACAATATTAATTAACATTTTTTTCATTTTTTAATTACAAATATTTACAATCTATTTTATATATATATATATATATATATATATATATATATCTATATATATATATCTATATATATATATATATATATATATATATATAAAAATAGTTATATATATATTTTTTTATATATATATATATATATATATATATATATCTTGTGAAAATAGAACGCAGATAAAAAAAAAGAAGATATATATGTAAATATATATATATATATATATATATATATATATATATATATATATATATATATATATATATATATATATATATATATATATATATATATATATATATCGCTTCGCTCCTAGCTCAGTGGTAGAACACTCGCTTGGCAAGCGAGAGGGCCCAGGTTCAAGACTGGGTGGAGCGAGAGAACGTGAGCTATTCTGTATAAAACTCTAGCTTCGTCTCACTCAGACGTTAATGAGTACATTGGTAGTGTGCCTTGCTACT
>JABUQX010019230.1:27500-30490 GCA_015478945.1 Trachelipus rathkii
CTCGATTGAACGAGGCCATGGAATTGGATGACGCCTGAGGGGAGGGAGTGGGGGGAACGAGGAGGCATTCCGTCAATATAATGACGTTGGGTCAAGCAAATAAATACCTTGCTTAAAACGGGATAAAGTTCCAATATCTCTCTTTCTCTTATTTACTAACTATTAATTATATATATATATTATATGAATTATACATTCTTTTAAGATATTTTTTAAAAAAAACATTTGGAAAAAAAAAAAAAAAAAAAAAAAAAAAAAAAAAAGCGATCCACAAATATTTATTATGTTTATGAATATATATATATATAATATATATATAAGTATAATATTTCTATATATATATATATTATATATATACCGGTATATATATAATTATATAACTATATATATAGATAGGCACTGTTATGTTTTAAGACTTCGTAACATTAAGGAATTTATTTTGTTTTGTTTTTTATATTTCTAGTAAATGATCCTACAGCATCAATTTAAGGGTGAACGGACATGAATAAAAATAATAGGCAGTTGCGTATTACGATCGTCAGTTTTTAAATTTTTTTTTTTTTTTTTTTAACTAAAGCAATACCCAAGGGTAAACCGCTAAAATGGCAGGAGTCGGGGTCTCCTGGCCTTCCGGGAACTACAAGGTAGGACTATTTCCCCTCCGGGGAGGGTCTTCGAAACCACCCGCTCTTTGGTATTTGTGTGTCGCGGGGTTTCCCCCTCCCCTACGGGTATGGAAAACGTCCCCCCCCTTCTGTCCCCCGCGTCAGCTCGAGCACCCTAATTTTTTTTTTTTTTTTCACATTTTTTGTAATAAGCTTTACACGCTGACTCCAAATATGTATTTATTTTTTGGTAAGTGTCGTACTTTTCGAGATATTTCATTATAAAAAAATATTTTTATTTTTTATTTTTTATTTTTTACATTTTTTGTAATAAGCTTTATACGCTGATTTTCATATTATTGGGTTTTCTGTAAGTGGCGTACCTTTTTTGAGATATTTCATTTTTAAAATTTATTGATATAAAATGTGATTTTTTAATAATTATTAAAATATTTCGAACTTTTGAAGTATGTCCGTTCACCACTGAAATTCATTATTAGGATCATATACTAGCAATATGTTAACGAAAAAAAACAAAAAAAAATTCCAAAAAACTGACGGAGTCTTAAAACATAAATGGGGGGCTATATATATATATACTATATTATATATATAATATATATATATATATATATAGTATAAATATATATATTTTATAAGTTATATAATATTATATATATAAATATAATAATCTATATATATATTATATATATATAATATATATATATATATAATCTGTGTGTGTGTGTGTGTGACTCATAGATCGTGAATTTTTTTTATATATTGAGGTATATTGATACTAGAATTAAGGTTCTGATAAGAAACATACCGAAATTTGAAAATATTAAAAATTTAATAAATTAAGTAAAAACTTTCATTTTGCATGCAGAAAGAAAACGCATTTTATGGCAAAACGTAAAGAATTTAGGTAGGGTACAAATATGTCTCGGTAAAATCGTTCGCTTATTAATTTTTTTCATATACTGATTCTGTGATATTTAACATTAGCTAATCATTAACCTGAGGCTATGCTGCCGCAAAAAAACCTAAACTTATGGATCGGAATATGCAGTAATATTATTCTATAACCCACGGGTTTACACACTTTTTTATTGGCGTACCCAAAAGAGAAAAATCTTCTTAAGTGTACCCTATAGGCTGTATATATAATTATAATATAATATATATAATATATATATATATATATGAGTATATAATAGTATATATATATATTATTATATAATATATATATATATATATAATATATAATAGTATAATATTGGCCAGCATCCCGAAGAGTTCAGGCAGGTAACTAGAAAACTATAACATCTACAAAAATAAATAACACTTTTTGATTTCAGCAAGTAAAATTTTTTTTTTATTTTATTCTAATATTTTTAAAACACCTTAAATATTAGTAAAATCTTAGACCTGGCAATGTTCAGCTCTGATTGACCTTGAAACCTGCATTACTTCTCGAGAGCGAAAAGTTGCCAAATACCATTTTATTTTACGCTTTGGAAAAAATTTATTTTTTTCTCTTTAATCCTTTTTAGTGGGGTTCGAGCCGACGGAGGGACAGAGGGGGGGTAAGTTCCCCCCGTCGTCCCCGGTAAGGCTCGAGACCTGACTCTATCTCAGTGCGGTATACCCTTGGTGTATTCTTTAGTTAAAAAAAAAAAATTCAACTTTGGGCACCTTTGCTTGTCACTCGGAGTAGGCGGCATCTTCGAATTCTCAAAAACTGTAATTTTTTAATATTTTAAGATCAATCTATCTTCTTTTATTGCTTATTTTTGTTTTTTATTTTTTTTTAATTTCAGTGGGTAAAATGTCTCCTGATTAATAAATGAATAAAATTTTCGTGTAGCTTATAGTTTTTAGTTAGCAGTGCTGAACTTTTCGGGATGCCTGACCTATATAGTATAATATATAATATATATATATATAATTATATATATATATATACTATATATATAATATATATATATATAATATATTATATATATATTAATATATAAATATATATTATATTATATAAACTCGTGGACAAATTTAATGCATCACCCGTAAATATAATGTAAACTCTTTAATTTTTGGAAATGTAGAGCTGGTAGGGTTTGGTTTTATTTGGTCATTATACTAACTCGGAGATTGTTGCATTGCATAATCTACATACAAAAAAAAAAAACCTGTGTAATGGAACTAATGCATAATAAAAGACAAAACAAACCAATTACGAATCGAATCCGTAAAGTAGTTCATAGGAGAATAGATGGCAAGACACCGACCCAATTAACTAAACATAACGCCTATGCTGTATGTCTAGCTGTGATAAAGACTGGTCACAATGGAAACAGTGTCAAGAAGGGAAGTGCCAGTACT
>JABUQX010019231.1:15000-20000 GCA_015478945.1 Trachelipus rathkii
CCTTATATAAGGGTAAGGGAGATAAGGGGAACTGTAGGAATTATAGAGGAATTAGTTTATTGAGTGTTGTAGGGAAGATATATGCTGGTATTTTGGTCGAAAGAGTGAGTCGAGTGAGTCGAGTGACTGAAGGACTGATTGGTGAAGAACAAGGTGCGTTTAGAAATGGTAGAGGATGTGTGGATCAAATCTTTACATTGAAACAAATGATTGAGAAAATGAGGGAGAAGAATAAATTGCATTTAGGTTTAATGAATTTGCAACATACGCCCGATAAGGTTAATAGGGAAGCTCTATGGCTGGTGTTAGTGACTTATGGTGTTGGTGGTAGGCTTCTGAATAAAATCAAAAGTATGTATGACGATAGTGAAGCGTGTGTAAGAATAAATGGTGTAAAAAGTGATTGGTTTAATATTAATAGCGGAGTGAGGCAGGGATGTGCTATGTCTCCTTGGTTATTCAATTTGAATATGGATGGGGTTATGATGGGGTGGCAAGAAATGATGTTAGAATGATGGAGAATGGAGGTGAGTGGAGGGTGCCCAACCTATTATATGCGGATGATTTGGTTTTATGTGGTGAATCTGAAGAGAGTTTGAGAGGTTGGTAGAGAGGTTTGGCAGGGTGTGTAAAAGGAGGGTTTTGAAAGTAAACGTAGATAAGAGTAAGGTTATGATTGTGAGTGAGGACAGTCCTCCGTGTGAAGTTATGTTAGATGATGAGCAGCTGGAACAAGTGTCTGAATTTAAATATTTAGGATATATGTTGAATGAAAAGGGAACGGATGATGCAGAAAGTAGTAGGAAAGTTTGGAATGGCAGGAAGGAGGGTGCAATTAAATCGTTGGTGGATATAAAGGGACTAAGTTTTGAGTGCGCTAGGATCTTACAAGAAGGTATGTTGTTACCTGTGTTAATGTATAGTATCGAGACTATGGTCTGGAATAAGAGGTATATATCTAAAGTTCAATGTGTTTAGATGGACAATCTTAGGGGCGTGTTAGGTGTGAGAAGAATTGATAAAATGAGGAATGAACGTATTAGAGAGTTGTGTATATATATATATATATATATATATATATATATATATATATATATATATATATATATATATATATATATATATATATATATATATATATATATATATATATATATATATACTACTATATACTATATATATAAGAAGAATGAAGAAAGGGTAAATGAGAGAATAAATGAAAGTACGTCAAGATGGTTTGGTCATGTGGAAAGGATGAATGATAGTCGGTTGGTTAAGCGGATGTATAGTGGTGAGTGTGTTGGGAATCGACCGGCTGGGAGACCGAAGTAAATTGAGTCAGTAAAGGAATTCCTGGAGGAGAGAAATGTGAGTTTGGCAGAGGCTAGAAGAAAGGTGCATAATAGGAGTGAATGGCGGGGTTTTTTGTGGGGGATATGGTTGTGGCCTACCTGGGCAAAGGGATGAACCTACATTAGCAGAGGATGACATAGTGAGGGTCCGTCGCTGTCCGTGAAGGCTCTAGGGTGGATTTTGACAGCGACAGTTCTCTAAAAGGTATAAAGGGGGAGGTAAGGCTGGGCTTTCTTTTCGACTTGCGTCATATTCTTCTACTACTTTTCTGTTTCCAGTGCATGCTACGCACCTTATCCCCAGTCTTGAGGAGAGAAGGTGGGTAATAATAATAATAATGATGATAATGATAATGATAATGATAATGATAATGAAATGATAATGAGAAGAAGAGGAAGAAGGAGGAGGAGGAGGAGGAGGAGGAAGAGGAGGAGGAAGAGGAGGAGGGGGAGGAGAGAAGGAGGAGGAGGGGAGGAAGGAGGGGAAGGAAGGAAGGAGGAGTATGCGAGGAAGAGTAGGTGAGAGGAGAAAGGAAGGAGAGGAAGGGAGAGGAAGAGGAGGAGAGGGAGAGGAAGAGGGAGAGGAAAGTAAAGAGAAAAGAAAAAGAAAAAGAAGAAGGAATTGTTTTAGTGTATTTTCTTTATTCACTTATTTTGGAAATTTGCAGTTTATTTATGTGCAATGTTTTATTTAATTTTGATTTTTATTTAGCCGAACATGTATCCTCTGGAATCAAAATTTCCCATTACGGCATGTTGATTTTCATTCTTAAAATAAAATTTCCAAGAAGTAAATCCTTTACTCATATATATATATATATATATATATATATATATATATATATATATATATATATATATATATATATATATATATATATATATATATATATATATATATATATATATATCTCTGGACTTTTATATATATATATATATATACTGTCTTACTGTCCTCCCCCAGGAAGGTCCTGGTCTTGTAGAAAACCACGACCTGTCAGTGGACTCAGCATGCGTCTCCACTCGGCTCTGTCTTCCCACAGTCTTCTCTCTTGTATTTCCTCCACCGCAGGCAGCCCACATCTCATCAACGAATCTTGCAACGATTCCCTCCATCTCTTCCTTGGTCTTCCTCTGAGTCTTCTTCCATCCGGCATCCACTCCCATCGTTTCTTCGCCAGCCTGTCTTCCTGCATCCTTTCCAAATGTCCCCACCATCTGATTCTTGCGACATCTATCCTCCTCAACATAGGTGTCACTCCGACTTCCCTTCTGACTCTTTCATTCCTTATTCTATCTTTCTTAGTCTTTCCAATTATTGCTCTTAAGATCTTCATCTCCGTTGCCTGTATCCTACTTTCATGCCTTTTGGTAGTACACCATGTCTCTGCACCGTATAGCAATATAGGTGCTAACACTCCTTCATAAATACTTCTTTTCACCTCTACACCCATATATTGGTCTTTCATCAAAGGATACACAGCCCTTGCCGCTCTTCCGAACTTCGTTATCCTATGCGTGATCTCTGCATCACACCCTCCGTCCTCTGTATATATTCCACCCAGGTATTTAAATTCTTTAACTTTCTTCAAGCTTTCTCCATTTACCATGATCTCCCAACCATCCTCCGCCTCTCTGCTCACCATCATCACTTCTGTTTTCTCAGTGTTCATTTGTAGTCCTTTTGCTCCAAGTTTTTCCGCGAAACATCTAGTAATTCTTTCCATTCCTTCTCTACTTTCACTCCACACCGCCAAATCATCCGCATATGCCATGATGTCTCCCTCCATTTCCCCCACCTCCTCTTTAACCTCCTCAATGACTTTATCAATATAAGCTATGAACAATAAGGGTGACAATACGCTTCCCTGTTTCACCCCCTTCGCCACCTCAAACCATTTTTCATTTTTATACCCTGTTCTCACATTGCACTTTGCCACTTTGTAGATACTCTTCAGTGCATCACACAATCCTCTCCCCACTCCATAATTCTCTTCTAACACCCTCCATAATCCATTCCTAGGTACCGTGTCAAAAGCTTTCCTTAAATACATATATATATATATATATATATATATATATATATATATATATATATATATATATATATATATATATATATATATATATATATATATATATATATATATATTATTCTTAAAAAATGAAATAAAATTAACAATGACAATGAAATAATAATAAATAAAATACTCTGAACTGAACCGTGAATTAACATATTGACATAGCTATTTGAACATGAATAAAATTATCAGCAATAATAATAATAATAATAATAATAATAATAATAATAATAATAATAATAATAATAATAATAATAATAATAATAATAATAATAATAATAATAATAATAATAATAATAATAATAATAATAATAATAATAATAATAATAATAATAATAATAATAATAATAATAATAATAATAATAATTTCAACCGCTTGCAAAGCCTTTCTTCCATCAAACTCACATCTGAAGCGTCTCTAAATAATATTATTACCTCTTTGGTTATTAAAATCAAAATTAATGATGATGGAACCATTTCAATTCGCATTCATGTCAAGCCAATGGATAACGGTCCATACCTTAATTACAACTACCTCTCCCCAGAAATACATAAGAACCCAATTGTTAAAGCCCTTATATATAAAGCTTTTAAATTGTTCTCGGATTGAGAATCGCTTAATGCTGAAGTTAAAAAGAATCAAGCAGAACCTTATCAACTGTAACCACAGGTAAAATTTAAAAAACATTAATAAACAAAACCATCAACAAATCTATAAGAAGAAAATAGCAACAACAATAACAACAACACAGGAAAATACCAACAATAACTCTGAAAGCATTAATTTTTATTTTAAAACGTCAAATGCAAAAGACTTCGATTGAGGAAAAATGTCAACGCGGCATTATTAATACCCACGTTAAATCTACTAGCAACTTAAAAATCACAGTTAAACTTTATCACAAAACTAGGAAACTTTCTTCCTGCTTCTCTACTAAGGATTGCCCTTTCAGCCATCTCTTTCATGTACCGTTCGGAAGTTCCAGTCGACTGTACGTCGACGTATATTGGTTATACACGCTTAATAGATTAACAGATAGGTTATACCAGTATCACTTTAAACCCAGTAAAATATATGAACATTTATTCACCAAGCATAACAAGACAACTGTTGTGCCTGATATATAAGTCATTTAAAATTTTACATTCCTTATGCAAAGCGCATAATCTCTAAATATCTGAAGTTTTTTTAAATAAGAAATCACAAAGCAAACATTAATATGCATCTAGTTTAATGTACTGTCCCCACGCTGTCCCTGAAGGCGGCTCCACACATAGGGAGTTTGTCAAACCCTTGAATCTTTGCGTTTTGCATTTGTTTTTTTCCTCATAGTCGAATGTACGTCTACACACATCTACCCCATGTGGGCATGGGTCATTTTTGGCAAAGCTTTGCTCATTTGCTTGGTTTGCCAAATACACAAATCTTTTCCATCGCTTGAGGAAAAGATTTTTGTATTTGGCAAACCAAGCAAATGAGCAAAGCTTTGTCAAAAATGACCCATACACACATGGGCTGTTTGGCAAAGAGTTCGGTGAACTCCGCATATGTGGATCCGCCTTTAGA
>JABUQX010019231.1:35000-40000 GCA_015478945.1 Trachelipus rathkii
GATAGGGCCATGGCCCCCCCCAGGTTTTAACCTCACAAGAAATTTAGTACAATGAAATTTTTTAAAAGATCACACAGTTAAACGATTATATACTACTTATATATTATATATTATATATATATTATATTATATTATAATATATATATATATATATAATATATATATATATAATATATAGTATATAATATATATATTATATAAGTATAATTATATATATATATAGTATATATATATATATAATATAATATATTCAAATAATGTATATTATGGGCTGGAAATGTAGGGGAGGGCCATGCCTACCCTTGCCCTCCCCCACACTTGTAATGTCGCTCATATGTATACCCCCATCCATACATTCGTTGATGCCCCAATCCGAGAATCGTAACACGTTGAAAATAATTCTGAAATTATATATATTTTTTTAAAATGAAATATTTTAAAATTCTAGCATGGCCAAAACTTAATAATTTTTATTTTTCTCTACATCATAGGAGTTGTACTATGAGATACTGAGAACTGTTGATGAGAAGATAAAGTTTGCAATAGTCGTGGGAAGGGAGGTCGGTAAACGCTTGTGTGCTTGAGAAGACCGAACGAGGAGTTAGCGGGGGTGGCCGTCTAAAAATAGTATTTATTATTATATTGACAAAGATAAACCTGAATATGGATAAGTATTAGAATTAAAAATCTCCGTAGGCGACGATAATAGTAATTCACTTGTGAATTGAGACAAACTTGCGAATTCGATATTGAGGCCAATCCTTTTAATGATACTAAATTTAGTAGTGTTGCTATTGGGATATAATGACCAAGAGCGGAAGAATAGTCCCTTGCATATTGGAAATTACATAAATGGAACCAAT
This sequence comes from Trachelipus rathkii, assembly GCA_015478945.1. NCBI lineage: Eukaryota > Metazoa > Arthropoda > Malacostraca > Isopoda > Trachelipodidae > Trachelipus > Trachelipus rathkii. The sequence continues at coordinate 35,864 of JABUQX010019231.1, forward strand.
ATTAAAGATGGATTAAAGTTTGACTTTTTAACAAAACCGTACAAACCACCAATTACGTAGAATTTTAAAGATGTTGAAGAGGAAACGAGGTGGAATGCAAGGTTGCTGCACAATGTCTTCGGTAGCGTCGTATTCTTAAAATTATTTGAAAGGATCATGTCTTATTAGGACCTTATCTTATTTGTGTATCTCTATTTAGACCTTCTATCAAAAGAGGTATATTTGGCTCATTTATTCGTAAAACCATTTAGAAAATATAAAGGCATGCATTCACGTGCTAAAGCCCATGTAAATTTAGAATAATGGCATAAAGATGCCTCAGTAGCAACAAAGAATTTCAAACGAATAATATTAAAATAAGCGTGTTAGTGTAAATGAACAACTGCATGTTGCAGAGCACTTATTTATTCAGAAATATAGGCAAAAATAGTACCTATAATTTCTACCTTAATATTTTGGCACCAATCGTATCCGCTATTAGAGTAATGCTGCAAAATAACGGCAATTTTTTCCAGATTTGCTTAAATCAGAGGTAAGAAGCTGGAGATGTGTTCTGTGGAAGATTTGAAAGCTAACGAGCAAAGGTCAAATACACATCATAAATGATTCAGAAGTACTGTATATATTCATTGTGGATAAGCTGGTATGCAATCAAATTATTGAAGAAGTAAACAATATGTGAATATTTTCTCCCTTTTGCAGACGAGACAGAAAAACATATCCGGATCAGCATTAGCTAATCAATTATGGTGTTCTCTTCATTGATAAGGAATCTTAAATGCTACGTCAGAAGGAAATTTTAGCTTACTCCGTTGAAAACTGAAGACTGAAGACCTATGCAAGGCTATATGTCTACGTACACATGAGACTATCGATACAATATTAAATCCCTGAAGCTCAGTTTTATGCTCTGGCACTTGGCGTTTCTGATGGCTACCTCCCCACCAGGTGGTGGCACAAGAAAATGTGGATTCAAAGTAATACCAGCAATAAAATTCTACAGGATCCCATTCATTCTATCTTAATAAGATAGAAATGGATGGCCAATGCCTATATGAATTTTTTGCTGACAGCGTAAGAGATCAGTACTCTAAACGCCAATTTTTTCAGTCGTTCCTATAAATTTAATAATTAGTTACCTAAATATTGTTCCAAAACTTTCGAGAGAAACACTGTTGGCAATTGTAAAATAATTTATACAATATTTTTCGTGAAAGTAGGTCAGCAGAATTTTGGTAGCAAATATTACCATTGTATGCGAAACACCGATGTTCTGCCAAGTATAAATCAATTAGGATATTTTAAATTTTTACCACAATTAAAATTATTACATAATAGACAAGATATTTCTCCTCTGATCCAGATTGTAACGTAGCCACCGCAGCTGAGCATGTCAGCTCCTATTAGCAAAACACGAGCAGGAAGTCCTTTATTTACTCATCTAGTTTCACATAATTCATTGACGTAAATATAGTCATATTTGAGAGCCATATAGCAAATATGCTTCAAACTAACAGTAATAAATTTGGCATGAGGTTTAATTGTCACGTAGAAAAACTTTTAAAAAAAATTAATATTTAAAAACCCGATAGAAGTGAAAAATAATGCAGTCTCTTTTTAAGGAATTTTTAAAAATCTAAGATTTTTGTGAAGATTTTTCATTACCACAACAGTATCGAAAGAATTCCGAGCCTCAGGGACATCAAAAAGTTCGGCTGAGGATTTCTTCAGAGTTTCACTATTTGCACCTTACCTTGTTTCTCTCATTTCATCTCTGAGTATCAAATTTTCGGAACACAATACTTAAACATCTACGCTTTCTTTGCATTTTACACTCAGTTAGAATAAGAAAATAACCAAACAGAATATTGAAAAGAAAATTCGAACAACTCATATTAACTGAATCTTATAGCAGACAACCTAATTTTTTGAAGCAAAATCTTGGGTTTAATTCTGGAAGAAATTCAGTATAGGGAACAAATAGATGAGAAAATGAGTTACAGAGCATTGCTACAAAATCATTGGAACATTTTTCCCAGCAGTGGCACAAGCTATCAAAGTACTTCTCAAACTTCTGCCAACTACTTGTAGAATTGAAAGGTCATTTAGTACTTTATGACGTGTAAAAACGTGGCTAAGGTCAAATCCATTTCCAACGAAAGATTAAATGGGCTATGTTTACTAAGTTCACGGGGGAAAAGTTTCACGTCCAAAAACCTACAAATTGATAATTAATAGATATTATAACTGATTTTGGAAAGAAAAAAAGAAATATTAAATTCTTCTTTTCAGCTTCAAAAGGAAACACTATTCAATAATATAAGACTTCTTACTAGTTATACTCATTTTGAAATATAACTTTCTGAAATTATGATATTTATAAATATTTTACTTAAAAATGGATTATCATTTTTTATTATTCAAAACTTTGATTACACTATATACGTATATCATATATATATATATATATATTATTCATTATATATGATAATGATATATAAACTAATATATCTAATCTATAATATATATATTATTATATTTATATATATCACTATATATTACTTATATATAATAATATATCAAATATATATACTATATTTGCCCCCCCCTTAAATTCTTGCTCTAAACGGCGCCCATGTATATATAATATATATATATATATACTAGTATACCCTACATATATATATATATCATTATATATTATATTAATAAATACTATATATATATATATAGTATATATATATATATATATATATATATACATATATATATCTTATATAGTATAATATATTACTATAAAATATATATATACTATAATATATATATATATATATTATATATAGTTAATATATATATATTAATATATATATAAGATAATAATATATATATATATAATATATATATATATATATATATAATATATATTATATAATATATATATAGTATATATATTATAATAATATATATATATATACCCCAGCGAGAGAAGGTATTTAATGATATTCTTACTTGTGTTGATGTTCTTGATGTTGCAACTTGAGACATTGCTATAGTAACTTAGAACCATATTAGGGGGAATTTTGCTGTTATTTTTAAGAACTCGCTGAGTTTATTGATTTTTTTTTGTTTTTCTTTTATTATATTTCTAGTATATGATCCTAACAGTCAAATTAAGGGGTGACGGAAATGATTCAAAAATATATAGGACATGTTACGTTTACGACTCCACCCCCCCCCCCCCCCCTTTCCAGTTTTAATTTTTCTTTTATTTTTTTAACTAAAGGAATACCCAAGAGTAAACCGCAACGATTGGCAGAGTCGGGGTCTCTGCGGCTCTTCCGGGGGGAACGACAGCGGTAGGGACTATTTCCCCTTCGGGGGAGGGTCTCCGGAAACCCCCGCTCTTTGGTTCTTTGGGTGTCGCGGGGTTCCTCCGCCCTCCCCTACGGGGTATGAAAAACGTTCCCCCCTCTGTCCCGTCGGCTCGAGCCCCCTAATTTTTTTTTTTTTTTCTCCTTTTTTTTTTTTTAAATTTTCCTGTAAATTTTTTAAAAAAATTTTTCCACACTGAATCGAAAATATGTCATTGGTTTTTTCTGTAATGTGTGTACTTTTCGAAGATATTTTTTTTTTTACTTTTTGTAAATAAGTTTATACGCTGATTCCAAATATGTAATGGTTTTTCTGTAAGTGTCGTCCTTTTCGAGATACTTCATTTTTTAAAATTTTAATTGATATAAATGTGATTTTTTAAATAATTATTTAAAATATTTCGAACTTTTGAATCACGTCCATCACCACTGAAATTCATTGTTAGTATCATATACTAGCAATATGTTGAAAAAAAACAAAAAAAAAATCAAAACTGACGGAGTCTTCAAAACATAAAACAGAGGACCGATTTTGTGCACCCTACGTTCCCCCCCCCCCAGCACAGTATATGCGCTTGCACATTTATAATTTTCAATCTTCTTTCTCTCCCCTCACCGTTTTTGAATTAACCTATATATATTTTCAATCCCTTTCCTCACCACCAGTTTCTTGTCCTACTATAGTGGTAGCTGGGTATGGGCTCCAACTACTACTGTATTTTATCCCTTAGAAATACTCATGCATGCCTCGCGTTCCCTGTGCATA
>JABUQX010019231.1:42500-43670 GCA_015478945.1 Trachelipus rathkii
ACTCGTATATAGATACTCACACATCCCTCCTGCAGTTGAGTAACGGATCCGCCGATGCACTACTTTGTGATTCATTCTACTGTCTATTGGGTTTAAAATAACAGTTTAGTATTTTTATTTCAACTAATCATTTTTATTACGTGTATACTAATTTATCTACATATATTTAATAAACTTATTCATAGAATAAGATAAATATTATTATAGTAGTATAGTGATATTTATATTATTAATACTCACTAATACCCGGTAATATAAACCTGTCCTTTCTAAATCTCTCCAAGTAAATCTTTCAATAAAATCACTAACCCTAACTACTCCATTCTACCTCCCTAACTATACCCTCACTATACATATATAAAATGTAATTTCAGCTGGGTTATTGCAATTTCCTCATATATTTTGTGCTAATATACAATCATAGTATCATAGTAATCATATAATAATTTTAACCATAATAAATTTTATAATAATAATAATTAAGTTTCCTTATTGTATCTAAATTATATTCATAAATAATAATAATAATACTATATATATATATAGCTGGATGCAGTTGTAGTAAGGTAGATTTTAACAGAACACAAAATTAAACATACATAAGAATGCTATTATATATTATAACTAAACTAAATAATAAGATACAGTTAACTTAAACTTTGAGTGCAAGAACAGGAAACACCTACCTACTTAACATCATTTTTACTAGAATATAGTCACTCCAATATTTTTTTAAAGCATTAGATCATTGTAATAGCTATTGCTAATAGTATTAAAATTGAATTTAGCATTACCTTAATATAATATATATTTTCTTTATATACTGACCCGACCCTTGAATATATGCTAACGTAACAAAACTGTTTCCACATTAATAAAGCAAACATAGCATCACGCTCATTAGAACTATGATAACTATATAACATTATACTATTCATCAAATATATTTCCTCTAAGTTACTTACCAAGCCATTGTGTATTAACATATTTATATATATATATATATATTATATATATAACTATATATTTATATATATTAGATATATATTTTTATTTTTTTTTTTACATAATACACAAAAATCTCGGAACCCCTTTTCAAAAGGAGGGGGCCAAAAAATAAATAAATAAAATAAATTAAATAAATAAATAAAAATACATAAACGAAAAATA
>JABUQX010019232.1:0-43276 GCA_015478945.1 Trachelipus rathkii
TGGTGAGAGGAGCACTGGTTAGAGAAGAGGAAAGAGGACGACAGTCTCCTGTTTTACACAGCATATATTGGAGAAGATTGTTAATACGCAAAGTTATTATGGTTTGTTGATACATCCGATTCCACTCTCCACTACTCACGTTTCTCAACTTTTCTATTCCAATTTCTTTCGTATGTATTTTTCCAGTGGTCTATCAATTGTGAATTCCTCTATAGTTTCACAGTTTCTGGAGTTCTTTACACATTATATTTCTTTTATTATAGCTCTTCCCATCTTCTCCCGGAATTTCCTCTTTTTCCTCTCTCAACAAATGTTACAACAGCGTTGGAACTCATCTTCCTTCAATTCCTTTCCTCCTTCCATCACCAATTCGACCGCCACCTCCCATTTCTCCAAGGCATCTATTGCCCTTTACATTTTTTTTTTAATCCATATTTGTCAATTTGAATCACTCTCTTCTCTCCTTCTCCTCCCGCTTCTCCCTGTGTCACACACTTTACTCGTGTGCTCGTATTCCCTACATCTTCAACTCTAGTGTTCGTCACTATATTATTCCTTTCTTCGAGTTTTTACACAGAACATCTCTCCATTTCTATCCTTTATGTTTCTAATTATTTATTTTCTTCGATGTTTCTATATGCTATTACTTCCCATGTAGCTTTTTATTCCCTCATTAACTCGTTGTCCTCTGTTGTTCTCTCTTGCGTCTCTTTCTCCTTTGTTCTTTCTCTTATTTTGTGTATTCCTCCTTCGCTTCTTCCGTTCTTCTTTCAGCAATTCTCCTATTCTCTAGTTTTCTCCTGATTGCATCTTTCACTTTTGTTCCACCTGGCTTGTGTGTCCTTTCTGTTCCTCACCCCCCTTACCAAGCGTTTTCTGCAATTTCTTATTCATCTACATGCATTTCCACTCGCTTTCTCAAAGGTCGTCTTGCATTCTCTTTTTAATTTCTCTCTCTCTTGTTTACCAGCCTTTCCTCTTGGATCACTTTCGTTTCTGTTCCTTACAGTTCTCGCCCCCCCCTATCCTCATTATCATGCCACCACAAATCTATGATCCGATCCACGATATCTGTATACCTTACATTCTATCATTCTTTTTATCTGATACATGAATCATTGTTATATCGACTTCTTTGATCAAATTGCTGGTCTTTGGTTCCACTATATCTCGTATAAGATGTGCGACTTCCGATGTTTATAAAAGGTGTTCAAATCTTCAAATCAATCCTCATACAGTAATCTATCAATCTCTCTCCCTTCCAGATTCCTTGTCTCTTCTCCCAACAGCCCAATATCTTCACTTTCTCTTTCCTCATTTTCCCACTTTGCATTAGAATCTCATCAAGCTCTATTTCCTTCTTTCTTCATCCCCACCTCCTCTTCCATCTCTCCATAAATCTATTTTTTTTCTCTCTTACGAATGTCCTTGCTGTGATGCGTATACTTGAAATATTCTTTTGCCCGATTTTCAACAAACACATCATTATTCTCTCATTTATATTTTTTCACTTCTGATATATGTGATACAGTCTCGCCCTATATCTTCCAACACTCAGTGTTCCTTAATCCCTATTTCCCACTCATGTCATCGATATAACCTTCTCCAGTCTTTACCTCTTCAGGACCTCTATCCTCTGCCATCCCACAAATTATTCCTTTTCTTCTCATATGATGTTCCACATATCCCTCCTCGGCTCCCTTCATATCCTACATTTATGTAGCATACAATATTTTTATATGTGTTTTCCTGTTCATAGTCATTACTTTCGCAGCGTTTCTGTTCTAAAGTTTCATGGTTCCGAGCTCGCGGCTGTATTTCTAGCATGTATTTCGCAGTGGCTTTGCTGCTTCCTGGCCTGTAATCTCCCCTTTAGCGAATACATTTGCATGTACTTGCCCCGGGTTTGCCGACGTGGAGCGGTCGGTGCCTTTGCCCAAATTATATTTATATATATATATATATATATATTATAATTAATTATTTATATATTAATAATTATTTATTATATATATTAAGATATTTATTATTAATATATTAATTTATATATCAAATATCTGATTCTTTAGAAATATTGGCAACATTGTTGATGTGGTATAGTGTGAAATCTGTTTCTATAATAATTTTTTTTTAATGGGGCGTATCCTCAAAATGCCAGAAAAATTTTCTCAAATCTTGAAAATAAAACAATTCCTTGACTTCGCACGGAGTAGAGACAAATGTAAGCGGACAGATCCCATTATTGGCGAAGTCAATAGTGTTATTCAAAAGGTCTTTACCATGAAATAGGTCGCTTAATCTACAAGGGATGAGCGCGGAATATTTTTTAGATGGAACTTTTAATTTAGCAATAGTTGCTAAGGGTCTTTATAGCGTTTATTTCCGTTTCTGATGTTCAGGAATATATTGTATATTATTATTCGTATATATTTATATTATATAATAATATTATAATAATATATATTTATATATATATTATATTATATTATTATATTATTATAATTATTATTATTTTAGGGTTTGAAAAACGGTTTTTTGAAAAACGCAAAAAAAAGTCCATTGTTTTTTTTAAATAACCAATGTTTTTTTTTGTTTTGTTGTTTATTTTTTATTCTAGTTTAATTTTCTTATTAATTTTTTTATTGTATTAAATTCTTAAAGGAAAATAAATTATGGTACTGTGAAACACATAGGTTACACATATTATAAGTCCTTAATAAATTTCTCTTTATGTTTTAAAATGTTTAAAATATTTTGAGCATACTTTATATGGCATAATATTCATTTATTTTTTGATTAGCAATTAATCGTAAGATAAACAATAAGAGGTATATTATAATATTATAAACTCGAGCCTGAAAAAAAAGGTTGAATGCTTTTTTATTTTACGGAAAAAAAACGCATAAAGAAAGTTTATTCCAAATTAACCTATATGATATACTAAAGAGATTTTCTTATTTTACCTTTATATTTGATACTAGGAATATATATATTAATATATATCTATATATATTAATTATATAATATATGTGATATATATATTACATAATATATTTCATATATATATATTATATATAGAGGAGGAAGGGAGAGAGGAGAGAGGAGGATGTGGAGACGAGGAGAGAGAGAGAGATTCATCATTTAAAGTCGAAACTGAAATTATCACAATATTAATTCAAAAATATAATTCACGAGCATGACAATGCTCAAAGAAATCATAAAGAGATGTTTTACACTAAAGTCCTAACTTGAAATACCTTTATCACATTAAGTGATATTTGCTGACAATATGTTATTATATATATAATGCCTTCTCATCTAATTTCCTTGACGAGATCTCAGTACTAAGATGAAAGAGCATTGATACAGATTCATCAAATTAGGTAACTTTTAAAAATGGAGGGAGAATTCTCTTAATTTATCCATAAATTGATGATTTGATAATTTGTAATTACTTGTAATTAAAATTTTGGGTTTAATATATAGTTGCTCATTAGGCTGATGATACTCTTTTTACCTTTTTTCTTCTGTTTTCTTTTCATTAGCTGTTCTAGTCCATTTATATTTTTCATAATTCCAAATTAGTTATATTTTGGCTTTGATAGTCGTGGCAACCCACACATGAATATTTAGATTTTTATGTGATTGATGATGGATTAGAAATTTGTAATTCTAGACTTGAACAGAATCATGTTTTTTAAATTTAAATTTAAATTTATATTATTTATTATTATATATATTATTTTATATATATATATATTCTATATTATTATATTATATAATATATATATATAGTTTTACTAGTTATATATTATTATTATTTTATAATTAATTTATATTTATTAATTAATATATTTTTATATAATATATATATTTAATATATATATTTATATATTTTTATATACATTATATTTATGATTATATTAATATATTTATTATTTTATATATATTATATCATTCTACAAATTTACTAAAATCAGCAGAATTTTTTATTGCTTTCAGTTACTCTTCTTGAAAATTGAGGAGAAAATATCATCTAAAGAACATTATATAATTTTTAAAATTTATGCATGTTTTTTATGGTTTTACATTGGTTTTTTATGTGGGGTTTTTTAAACATGGTTTATTTGTATATTATTATTAAATATATATATATATATAGTATATTTAATATTATATATATATATTATATATAAAATATATATATATATATATTTATATTTATATTAAATATATTTTTAAGTTTATTTTAGTAATTCTTCATTATTTTTCTTAATCAATCTAATTAACCGATCTATTGGTCATCATTTTTTTGGCGATCAGATTTAACTAGTGGTTATTTAGGGTTTTTGGAAGGTTGTATGGAGAAAAATGCCAACATCTTGTGCCTGCAAGGGAAAGATTTGATGTTTTAAGCCGCGTTCCCATAGAAGCGCTTAGTATCGCGTTTTTTTTTCATCGGATCTCAAAGTTTCCCATTGGAATAAAGTACAAAGGATATTAACCATTTTCAGCATAGTGTCAAATTTTTCTCTACCTTGGTTCGCTTAAATAGGATAACAGATGAAGAAGAATATGAATATAATATTAAACTCCATCGTGGTGTAAGTTAAATTCAATTGATAAGGAGCTGAAAAAAGTTTGAGTTGTTCTCTTAGCCATTCGGGAACGAGATAAAGCGCCACGACCGCAATCATTAGACCAGAATTGGCGAAATACACTTATCGTGAGATTAGAACACTTGCCCAGTGCTGAACATTAGTGACATTATGACTTCTAGGAGGAAGAATGAAAGGATGTGCTATATTTTGGAGTTTTTATAGTCCAAAAATTTAGACATCATAGAGCTGCACATTGAAAACAAGTGCCGCCTTTGAATATGTTAGGGATGTTGATCGACTTTAAATTGACAAGGATGATTGAAAATGAGGGAGAGATAATCTGTACTATAGGTTTTTGATTTGCAAAAACAGGATCTTAAAGAATGAATATTAGCAACTGTTCATCCAGGCTTATTGATTTTTTGTTCGTGGTTGGCTTACTGACATCGGAATCAAGTGATATGACGAATTAGCGATGTTGGATAAATGCTGAAAGTGTAATTTCTTTTTAATTATTAATAGCGGAGTGAGCAGGAGTGTCTTGTCTTCTTGGTATTCATTGTTATGATTGGGTTATGAAAATTAAGTCGGGGTGCAGGGAATGTTAGAGATGAGATGAAGAGGGAGATGGAGGGTTTCCTACATATTATTGGATGATTTTTTTGTTTCAAATCTGAGAGTCTTCGAGAGGATTTGGTAGAGAGTTTGCAGCAGGGATTGTTAAAAGGATTCTTGAAGTACGCAGATAAAGAAGCTAGGATTATTGTTGTGAGTGAGGACCAGTACTCAGTTGTGAGTTTTGTTAATTGGTGAGCAGACTGAACACTGTTTGAGTATTAAATTTATATTATATGGAGAAAGGGAGGAATGACGCGAATGTGTTGGTGGAATGTGGAATGACGGAGGGGCCTGGCAATTAAAATCGTTGGCTGGATGTTAAAGGACAAAGTTCTTTGGTGCGCTTAGTCCTCATGAGTATGTTTTTTAAATTAATAATGATTAATGTAGAAAATTTAATATAAGCAGAAACCAAAATTACTAAACTATAATATGTCTAGTCAAAAGTAAAGAACGGAAAGTAACGTACTCGTACTTTTCAAAGAACGGAATAAGATAACGGAATACTTTTCAGCTAACGATTAACGATACGAATTTTTTCCAGTACGATGCCCCTCCTCTCTTCTTATCTTTTTCTTCTGGTAACCTTTCTCTATTCTCTCTGGTAACCTTTTCTTCTCTCTTTTTCATACTCTTTCTATTCTCTTATATGACATATATTCTTTATTATCCATGCTTATTGATATATATTATATATATCTATATACTATATATATATATAACATGTCATTTTGTGTTCAGCTGTCATATCTTTATATTTATTCTTAATTACATCATAATATTTGTTTTATATATATATATTTTATCATAGTATCGGTAAATTTATGATTTATAGTTATATTATGTATATATATTATAATAAATATATTATATTATATATATTATATTATATAAGTAGTACAGTCGATCGGAGTGTAAATTTTTTTTACCTGGCTGACGTTTACCCTGCACTTGACCTTTTATGCCTTACCTTTTTTAGGCTGTGTACCTTTCTTTGATGAACCATATTTTCGGCTAAACCCTTTTGTCATTCCGGGTGCAATTTTTGCAACCCAAATTTTTGGACCTCAATTTTTTGGCAACCCTTCGAAGGAAGGGCTTGCGCCAAACGGAATTGCCAGAACGTTGACAGTGTCACTCTATTTTTTCGACCACCCATCATTGGTACTCCATGAGTCAATTTTGGCCCACCTAATTTTTTGGTCAGACCCTAATTTTTGTCGCACCCTAATTATTTTAGACCAACCTTTGGCTCCATGGGTCAATTCTTAGGCCCACGCTATCATTTTATTGATGTCTTGACCTTGGTACGGATCTGTGCTACATGAGGTTATGATAGTATCTGAACCTTTTGGATCTGTCCTAACTTATTTCAATCCTCGGTTCGCACACACACACACACCCACACAACAAACACACACCACAACACACAACCACCACCAACAACACAACTTACACTTATACAGACAATCACATATTTACACACATTCACTATGACATTCATTTATCATAGACACTTAACATTACACTATATAAAACGTACAACACACTTCCAAACCCTTTGGTTTCATGGGTCATTGGCCACCCATTTTTGGCATCCTTATTCTTTCGGCAGCCCTATATTTTTCGACAACCCTTTGGTCTTCCATGACAATTTTATCGCACATAATTTCGACAACCTTTAGATCTTCATGAGCAATTTAGAACCCAATTTTCGATGTCAACCCTTTGTATTCCAGGGAATACAATTGGGCATTGTAACTTTTGACTTTGTAGCTTTTCTTGATAGCTTTAATGATTTTTTTTTTTCTTTTATTTTCCCAAGTTTTCCCTCTTAACGTTTTTGCTTACTTTTTTCTAGTTTCTTGTTCTGAAGTGCATAGCCAGGTGAGTGCCATGAGTGCAAGTCAAACCGCAATGAGTGAAGTGAGTGCACGATTGTGCCAGTGAGTGCCATAGTTGCACATGAGCGAATTATATTTTATTAGTTATGGTATTGTTCGTTGTGTTGGTAGTGTTTTTCTTTGGTTTGAGGATGTTGTCCACTTTTTTTTATATTTAATGTCTTTTAATTTCACCTCGGATCCTCTTATTGGATGAGGTAGCTATGGTTATTTTGTTTCTAATATGTGGTTGTTTCTTTACTTGTGTTTATGTTTACTTTTGATTAATTGTGTTCTGTGATTGTTGTTCTTTTTTTTTTATTCTATTATTACTTTCATAGTTATTCGTAGTGCCTGCTATGTTTTAGTGAATTGGTTCTTGTCCTACTTATGATGTAGGTTCACTTGATTGTTTAGTTTATATTTGATTTATATCTAGAAGGACGTTATGTTAGCAGATTCTGGGTGATAGCATCATCGAAGCTTTGGTGGTTTTAGCTCATTATGTGTAGGCGTATTATTAATACGTCATTTATGATAAGGTTAACTTTCTACATTGTTGAACGGCATAGTCGTTGTTTTCGATGTTGTCTCTCGCCTGCGTGGTGTTTCGCTGTTTACCTGTGATAATTGGGTCACCTCGTCCCGCGATAGCCGTTTTAGTTTGCGATTCTTAGTTTTTCAGTAGTCCCGTCGTTGCTCATGAATTTGTGGAATTTTAGTTTGGTTAGCGTAGGACTTATCTTTATTGTTTGGTTGTGTATGTGGGGTCAGTAATCTATCACTGCTTGTGTGTAGATGTTGGTAGTTTATGTTTTTTTCTTGAAATACTTTGACGTGTACGTATGCCTGGTCTTCTTCATGCAGTTGTTACTGTGCTGGATGGGTACGTAGCGCAAATTACCGCCGTCTCTCGCTTCCGGAGTATTTGATTGCTATCCCGCAGTTCTTAATGTATTCCGTGCCTTGTGTCACGACGCGGTGTTTCGTGCATTGAACGGAATATTTACCGCGCGAACGAAAAAATATGATATCAATGTAACTATTCAAGAATTTTTTTCAAATATGGATGGAACAGATTTACTACAATCTTACACAATTTATTAAACATAATTTACATATAAATAAACAGTAAATCGTAAATCAATAGAGGTGTTACCTCCCAACACCAAAAGGGAATTAGTATGCTTTTTTGTTTACTTTTTTTAGCTGCTAACTCATGGCTTTACTCATACATTATAACTATTACATTAATACTCTTTAAAGAAAGTTAATCAGTAATAATAGAGTTTAACTACCAGAAGGATTAGTATGCTTTGTTTACTGTTCTGCTCTTAACTAATATTATTAAATCAATCATACCTTAAGCAGTAAACTCAGTAAATATAGAGGGTTTACTACACCAAAGGATTAGTTATGCTGTTGTTATTATCTTTTAACTTGTTTAACTTCTTTTAACTGGAACTATTATAAACATTATGTTTCTTTTTTATTTTTTACTATTATTTTATAATTGTTATTTTTTATTGATTTTTCATTATTTTTATTTTTAATTTAAACAAATTTAATGAATTAAAATAAGTGTTTGAAATATATGATTAAAATTTTTTTAATAAATAGTATGAATTTTTTATTAAAACCTTATATGAAACACATCGGGATATTAGTTGTCTTCGTTTTCAATTCTAAAGCAGTCTTTAGTTATAATAGAAACTAATATTGAATATTTAAAGGAAGGGTTTATATTACATCATCTAGCCATATTATATTTACAGTTTATATAAAAATATGAACTCTATATGAAACGACATTAATTAAGATAATATACATTTAACATTATAAAAAATATGAAGAATTTGTGTGTGTTGTAATAATGAACAGAAGTAATGCGTTTACGTTTTTACACGCTTTTTATTTATTATCGTATTATAAAAATTTTACGTTAATTAAATAATCATTTAAGCATAAAGTTGATTTATGATTTTCAAGTATTTGCTCATATAAAAAGATCAAGCCTCAAGAATGAAGTAATTATGTACGACCCAACCTTCCACAGTGATAAGTACTGGGTTGAGTTCGTCATCAGGGTTTTGTTTTGTTTTGTCAATGATGCTTTGGTAATTATTTGTCAAAGGAGATGTTCTTTCTCACTCTCCACTTTTTCATCATCCTCGTAGCACAAGACTGGATTCTCTTATGAATAATTAAAAATTAAATTATTTTAAAATGTTTATTACAGATTGACTTTCGAATCATTTTTCTTAATAAAGTCCTAGTTTACTTGTTGAGCTTTATTTATTATTAGCTTTGAAATTCTTTACTTCTCAATTATTTCCATCATTATGATTATTAATATTTTTTGTTTTCTTTCAAGAGTACTGACTACATCAGACAGTATTGGATAATGAGCTCTAAAGATGACGAGTACAGAGTGATAATCCGTGTATACATTTCATAATCACTCGTCGAGGCAGCCTTCACATGGTAATCTCTCTGAGTTAGGTTTTGTTTATAGGGTATTTTGGTATAATTCCGGATGGCTTCATGATTCCACTAATCCCTGTAATCTTTCTTGAGGAGGTTTTTATTGTGTGAGGTACAACGGAGAGTTCTTAAACATCATATTTTCTTATTATATATAAGAAACCCATGAAAGACAATTACTTCTGCATGTAGTACATTTCACAAAAGCGAATTTTCAGTTTTCAAATGCCTTGTAGTGATAATTTCACCTTTTCTGACCCATAAGAATAAGCTGATCCGCGTTTGAACACTCTGAAAATGAGCAACAGGACAGGAATGAGGTCTTACTTTTTTATTTTTAGAGCAATTTAGGACTTTGACCTAGATTATTATGGCACAGATATTACTGATACAAGACTTTTTAGTAAGACGAGGATGATATCGCCACTATTTTAATACGACCGTATAAAATTCATATAGCTAAAAAATGACTTTAGGCTTGCTCTAATCCAGATGTCAGCTTCTCTTTGAGACTATAAAACCACTGATAGGAGATCAGATTGTGAGCCGTCGTTTATCTGAATAATTTAAACAATGTTCTATAAGCTGTCTATAGGAATTAATTAGCAGCTGTGCAGCTAGTGAGTTCCGCCTTAAGTAGACTTACAACCTTTGAAAATATGTTTACGAATTTTATTCAGTTTCTTACTTATGGTCTATCACCCGAAGGAAAAGATAGTTACCTAGGTTTTGTAATTACGTTTTTTACTATAAAACAGCATTAGAGGGATCTAGGTACTATCAGAAGTGCCTGATATTACTCTGAGGAATATGTATAGGTATTGATATATAGGATTCATACTGATTAAAGTTGCGGAGTTCGCTTCCTAATCTGTGTTCGATTCATGGAGAAGAGATCATTCATCTATACAAACAAATCAAGGAACTAGAAGGATGAAGGAAATGCATCTCTGTATTGTGCGAGCTACTGTCGCTATAATGTACACATTTCAATGACAACCTATTATATACACACATCATAATCAAAATTAATCAGTTAGATTAATATCAAATAGAAAATACATCAATACATTTTGTTTCTTTAGAGTTTTTCGCTTGCCTTTCTCTTATGACCATCTTCTTAGTCCCGACCTTTACTGACATCTTACGTTTATTTACGCTAATTCATTACCAACATCTCAATCTGAAAACATCGCGATACGTCTTATTTATGCTGTGTACGTAGATGTATTCCTGCTTAAGCAAATATCATTTGAATAGTAAAAATCCAATCTGTTCTTATAGCTTTGTTACCTATATATTCCCATCTCTCCTGAAGTAAGGCCTTGCACTCTCCATAGCATTGCCAAAAATCCCAACGGCCATACCTTCTGCAATCTTTTATCGTTTAACCGAATACACTTTCTTCGTCCATTATTTACCAGATTTATTCTTTCCTTATTACTATCTTTACACTGTGAGAGTAAGTTAAGGAATGAAAAATATATATCTTGATCTCACACCCTACTATATTACTTATATCTCCATCTAGACAACGTAGTACATATTGCTAGCTTCTTTTAATATACTGTGCCATAGACATCGACCGTAGTTATACGATAGGGGAAGGGATTTCCTTCTACATTCTTTATATGCACGCGACACAGCTGTAGAAAATTTTTGATTATTTCAAGGATTCAAAAATGTATTTGATATTCACTTTCTCTTTTGCGAAAATATATATACTCTTAATAAAGCTTTACGTAATTAAACTTACATATGACTATGATCAGATTTTATTGTTATACTACGATCCCTGAGTGGAATATTGAGATCTCCGGTCGTATAATGCCAGTACATTGGCATTCATCTCTTTTGCTTGCCGAATCATGGATATTTCTCACATACTCAACCCATTTTACATTGTGGATTCCTGGATATCCTCTCAAGCATCAGTTCGCAAATATGTTTCGCTCTATAGTGAAACGTCTCAGAAAATCATCCGGTCTCGCAGCCGTTTACCACTCCTTTTGTTATTTTATTACTTTATCTAGCTACAGTCGCATATCAGTTTTGCTGCTCTGCAATATGAGATATTTATACAGTCCTATTAGCTCTATAATTTAATATTGATAATATATAGCAGGCCATTAAAATGACCGCAATTAATTTATATAAGAAGTATTCTTTGCTTCTCTGACCTACTGGCAGCTCGACGAAGAAATTCCTTCATCCCAATTATACGCTTATTAACATCATTAATCACACTTCTGTACATGCATCCAGAAGTTAATTTAAGGGGTTAAATTATCATATATGCTTTCTTTAATCATTCCATAATCCTGCATTTATGTTTCTAATATTTCCACGATCAAGTCGATAGTATACGAAAGTTCATCTCGCAATTGAGCTAGCATATACCACGTATGGTTTATTTATCACTCTCTTTCATAGACTTGTGTACGCGATAGTATTGATTCCACTGTTGCCGATTTGTGGATTGCTTAGAAAGTTATTATCAGGAAGCGGGATCGTGTGGTCGAGGAATGGTAATCAAATCATCTTGCCGTCTCCTCAAATTTATTATATGGATAACTCTGGTTAATATGCCATCGCTCTTCAACTTCACTTGCTGTTAATAAGCTATTAAACTTGCAGATATACCCCTTCAATTCAAAGGTAAACTGGACTTAATTATTTTCCTTTACCTTCTCTAATATTTTTTCAATCTTATATATTCTGGAGATTGGATTAGGATGATCCCATTTTCCTCTGTAGTGTTTATAGAAACCCACTTTTACTTTCACATTTAATCTCACAAATAATTTAACCTTTTAAACCATTACAGTGGAAAAGGGCGATATTATCCACCTTAAACCTTCCGTAGTCCAATCCCGGCTTCATACCCCGTTCTGATAAAATCTTCCCCCCGGTTCCGAGATACTTTAAATACTCGACATTCACTATATTCCTAACTTATCTTTCTATTCTTTTTTGTTTTTTTTCAATGCCAGACTGGTGATTCTTTACCCGGCCTTTGTTTGAATTAAAGGCCCGTGTGCGTACCTTTTGTTATTAGTCTCGATTTATGGTAAGAAACCTGTTATAACGAACTAAGGCTCAAATCCGAGTATTCCCAGATTTCGAAATTTTCCTATACTACAGAATATTATTAAACGTGTTCATTTAAGTAACTCACTACCCCAATTTCACTCGCATGATGTGCTTCGATACTCTCTCTCTCAAACATGTACGTTTTCTCACTCAATTTCAATCGATAGTAGCGCACATAGCAGCTCTTTGAGTGCTTGTACACGCGAAAAATGCTGGATTGTAAT
This sequence comes from Trachelipus rathkii, assembly GCA_015478945.1. Lineage (NCBI taxonomy): Eukaryota > Metazoa > Arthropoda > Malacostraca > Isopoda > Trachelipodidae > Trachelipus > Trachelipus rathkii. Next base: position 12,904 of record JABUQX010019232.1, read on the forward strand.
CAAAATCCTTGAGGGTTAGGGCTCTGAGTGACCGCTTCCTCCTGGGTGACGGATTCTAAACTACTGAAGGACATAGCTACGATCCATTGTGTAAATTCCATCTCCTGAATATACCTGGATTCACAGAGAATTTCGAATCGCTCAGGTGCTTTCTCCTCTCCTTATGTCCACTTCACTACTCTAATTCTTTCGACAGTACATGCCAGCATGGCAACTGCTAAGCTGATCTTTTATCTAATTTAAGGGCCTTCTAACCACAAGCTATCTAAGATACACGTCAATCAGTAACAACGAAGTACGTATTGAAATCCTTCATTATAAGACCTAGAATTTAATACATTTTCAGTTAAGTCTACTGCAAACCACTATCGAGCCTGCGGAGATCATGGTTTCTACCGCGTAGGAAATCTTTTAATTTACTACAGGTGTTAGTGCTAAGATAGTAAATGCTCTTCTTTTCTCCCTAACTTCTAAACTATGAGCTGATTTAACTCTTTTTCCTCATCAATTATCTAGGTAGTACACTTTAGGCAATCTAGTCACACAGTGAATATCCCCCAAATACATATTTTAGTGGTATCCCTCAGTATTGCTATAGTAAATGCTTATCAACTCCTGTTAGAAGATATCAAACAGACATATCCTGATGATCCAGTCAATTCAGGCGATTAATCATTAATATATTATATATTATATATATATATAATATAACTATATATTATATTATATTATTATATTATTATACTATACTTATTATCAATAATATATACTATTAATATTATATAATAATATATATATGTGATGTACCGTAAATATATGTGCATATAACAGTACTAATTAATATGATTAAAGAGGGATGTTTAAAGAACAAAGCGTTCTTCACGTAATATAGACTACTTTTATTATTATATATAAACAAAGCATCTACAACTAAATACAATATATGGATAATAGTACAGCATAATTTTACTCTGATTTAATCCATAATAGTGTTTAATTTTTATAATAATGGATGTTATTTTTTCTAATATTTCTTCCTCTCGGTAAACACGTTTTAAGATTTATCTGAAGCGTAAGGAAGTGCCTGAGCGACTTTGAGTCCAGTCCTATGGCGTAATGGTACTAGATATTTATCCAAGTCTTACTAATCGTTTGCTTGTATATTTAATAGAATTAACAAGCTTCTGAGGGAAAAATTAAATAGTCTGAGTTCTTGAGTTATTTAATATCTACTATATCTCAATCACTTTTATCACTAGACCCTTTCTATCGTATACAGTGAGAGATCAGCTATTTACACACAATCCTAACAATATTTGAACTTTAAACATATTTCTCCATATACAATTAACGAGTCTAGCCCCTGACTTTTATTTACAAAGATAATTTATCTTTTACAAATACGTTATTATTAATAAGTCATATCTCCTTAGAGTTATATGCACTACTAATAAGGTTAGCTCTCCTTAAGTGGATATTTTTTAATTTCATCTTCCATATTTTCACTTAAGGTTTATAACTATCATGAATAGGTCTACTCTACTTAATACGAATATATCGGGCTACGCTAGCTTTAAAACGTAGTGTTGGAACTGTTAAGAATGCAACAGCCAAAAGATACCATACTTATTTCATAATTTTTAATGTTCTATGGCGTCAGAGTATATTACTTAGATTGTTCGAATTCTTTCTTCTAATGGCATGTTAAATGTTCTGAACTTTATACTTATCCTGTGTAGCAAACTTTACTATTTGTGCTAATGGGTGTTTAATACTAGATTACAATAATCATGACCTTTGATATGCATTAATAATAATGCTGGATGTAATACGGCTGCTGAAAAAAGATACTAGATAGTACTTGACAGTCTACAATAATGTATGTCGTGTGAAATTCGGTGTAAGTCGTTGTTAGTTATGAAGTGAAAGAGTGCTCTCGGTTAATGCATTATTATACTAGCATATTTGTGGACTTGCAAACGACCGGTAATATTCCTGCATTATATTATATTGAGTGTATTCGCGTCAGAAATATGATGGACTCAAGCTTGACTGGGCATTTTGACAGTGTGGTGTGGATAGCGTCCCTTAATGAAATAGCTTTTTGTGGGAAATTTATGGTAATAAGCGTGTACCACGAAACTTTTGTTCATAATCTATTACTGAGTTGTGAATGCTGAATCACTGAGGAATCTGAATTGATACAGATATGCTGTATTATGTCATACTTCATTTTCTCATACTATGATATATGGGAATTAACAGCATACTTCTTCATCGAACGGAGGAGCAAACACACTCTAGTTAGTCAGTTGAGCTATAACGGAGAAAGAGTAATGGAAGGAATGCCCCACCGCCTCTCTGTAGTAATTCTTTTTATTTTTCAGATTTGTTTTTATAATGTTGAGGAGAGTCGTTTTAATGATTGCTTCGGTGTGATCACAAAGACGTTTTATGCGGATTTTACCTTCTGAGGCCCTGTTTAATTTTTAGGAGAAGACATTTTCCTTTAATAAGATTTTAAACAGACTTCCATAACACTGTAATGAAATTTCTCATCCTCCATTAATTAGTTTACGTTTTCAAGGATGTTTCATTGCGGCTTTTAAATTTTTTTGTCATCTAAGAGACTGTGAACTTTAATTACTTTTGCACTTTAAGAGGCACTCGAAATGTGTTCATGGATATGTATGACAGCTTTCTATTTCAGTAGGCGGCTGAATGTATTGGTGACTGCTTTGTTTGTAGTAACACTCGTACGTGTTTTTTGGTGAAGTCTCACACGATCAATAACCGTGTGTTAATGGGATATCGAGTTCGAGTAACGACATCTTCTGTATATAACCTTATTGTATATAAGAAATACTCTTTCCTTTGAAAATAGGGCAATACATCTGGAAAGTTGCCCTTATATTTTAACTAATCATTTATTGTGACTACAATAGTCTCTTCTCTGCTCCATATATTATCATAATCAAGTACAATACTGAGTGATTTAACATGGAAAACATCTTCGCATATGCCGTGTGTGTTTGTTGATGAAGAAATAGTTCTCTGTATGATTAATGTGAATAACAAACACCCGGAGATCATTTCATTAAAGATGGATCCATGGAGAATTAAAAGACTGGTGGAACGCTTTTGCTAATTTCCAAAAAAGATTCAACGTATGAGTGCATTTCTCTCAATCTTGAATACAATAATTTTATGAGCCAATGGTGTAAATGTATCCTCCACACTATCTAACATGATCTATATAGCCTCATGACAAATGTGAAAGCTTTCAACTCCTTTATATATCGCTTTAGAAAATTTTTCTGCTGATAAACCATATTATTTAATACCCATAATTATTTTTACAGGCTGGGTTGCTCAAAAAATCTCAATCTTGAGAGTTCTAGAAAACTCTCTTAATAGAAAGGTTCTCTTACACAGCCTGTCGGCCACCGACATTATAGACAGTATGTCGGACTATGCTGAACGTAAATTTTCGTCCACATGTAATATACCTCCTCTTCCAAGAGCTGAATAATCACTAAACTAATGAAGCGGTTTAATTAAAGCATGCTCGCGGGTTAAAGCAATAAAGTATTTATAGTTTTTAATAAACGAGATTTCGTTTTTAAATATAATTGTGTTTATGCGTGTAAATATAATCTTTGCTGCTGGTTTTCTTCAATTACATTTAAATAAAAATAAAAATAATAAATACATAAAAATAAACAATTAATAAAAAGAACAAAATAAATAAACTATTAAAATATAAACTACACAAGATTGTTAATAAATATATTCTCTAAAGACAGTAAATGTAAGGTTCAGTATAGAGTTAAAAGTCTCAAAGGCTTAAAACACAGTAAAACAAAAGCAACTATTCCCTTTTGGTGAAATCAGGTAACTCCACACTTCTATTGATTTTACCTGGAATTAACGTGCCTTTAAGGTAGTGGTTTAATGAGTTAATAACATATTAGACTTAAAGCACGAGCAAACAGTAAGCACAAAGGCCATGCCTAATGCGTGCTTGCTAGCTTTAATAGGTCACACCTCCTACATCTAGCATTTAACCTGATTTACAACCTACCTTTAAGGATTATTGTACGACTCAGCGGTGAAGCCATGGTGTTTGAAGATGCCATGGCAGAGGTATGAAAGACCGAGTAAAAATGCAATATTGAGTTTAATAGCCAGTAAAAACAGAAAACAAAAGGTATATCAACATTAAACTAAATCACTTTGTGGGATAAACACCTCTAAGTTTGTAATTAACCAGACTTTATTGCTCTATTAATGTTTAAGGTTATTGTGTAAATAGGTTATAGTGTTTTTAATATTAGATTTGTATTCACTTAATAAAACATGAATGACTCCATAGTATTAATTTGAAAAATATAATAAAACTCTTGAGATCGAATATACGTTGAATATATAATATAAACAAACATTTTGGTACTCATGTTCTGCGCACAGTATAAGAGTGGGATCAATATCTGGTGTGTTAGCGGGAACCCGCACGCGCAAAGACCATGGAATTTACGCATAATATATGCGCTATAAGTGGACTGATCACGCTGTGGCGAGGCACAGGTTCTCTGTAACGCCCGTAAGATTTGCCGCCTGCACGGTGTCACAGCAGTAGCCCGAGCTTCGCGGAGTGGGCTCAACCTGCGCGCGATCGTGGATACTGTTTGCAGTTCACTGTCTCAAAATAGTGAGTGTCACTTCTTGGTAAGATATAATAATGTATTCCGTTACGTTCTTATAAGTGTTAGAGAAAAAACACAATCTTTAACCATTGTAAGGAAGCAATTACTAAAGCATCAACATATAGCTAAATAACAAACCTAAATATCTTCTCGGAAAACCTCTTATTTAACCTAGGTAGTAGAACCACCCATATTGAGGGCGTATCTGGTAGGGGAGGTAGAAAAGGCTTGAAAAAGTGGCACTCATTCGACGACACTGTGTGCGAATCATTCAACTTTATGGCAATCTATTACATAGTATGGCACACTCTAATTTGGTGCATTTGTCCTTGGCAGCTCTCTATTGGACCAATGATGGGTCCAACAAACCTGGCCTTCACTGCACTCATATTGAGGTAATATCTACTATAGAGACCACTACTGAAATCATATCTCGGATACAGATTTATGTCGTTCACCGGTATTTAGGAACCATTAAAGCCATCAAAAAAGCTATACAAGGTCAAAAAAAGTTACAATGCCCAACATTGTCACTGTGCACACTGTGAAATAACGAAACAAGAGCGTGAGGTATGAAACACTACGAATCAATATTTGCGTTTGCAAAATTGATCCCCATGGAAGACCACAGAGGGTTTTTGGGCGAACAAATTCAGGGCTGCCGAAAAAATTGTCCAATGGGAAGCACCCAAAAGGTTGGTCCGAAAAAATTAGGGCTCCGAAAATTAAGGGAATGGCAAAATTAGGGTGGGACAACATTGCACACATGTGAGTTATAAGGACCCAAAAGGTTGGTGTTGTCAGAGTAGTGTTTGTATCTAGTTGGTATAAGTTGTAAATGTAAGTGTTCTATGGGGTAATGTAAAGTGTCATATTAAAATTTGACGTTATAATGATATTATGAATGAGATGAGTATTAGAGTGTTAAGTGTGTGTGGTGTGCTTGTATGATGTTCTTGGTGTGTGTGTGGAATGTTAGTGTTGTGTGCCGATACCACGCCCGAATGATTTGGGAGGGAATTAAGTCATATGGAACAGTTCCAAAATCAGGTCCTAGTATACCTTACATAACTGCAGTTAACTTATGCAAACCAAAGATACACTATAATAGAGTCTCCCAGATCATGCCGAAAAACATTATTAGAACGCTGGCAAAACGTTGACCCATGATGGTGCCAAAAGTATTATTTAGTGGTTCGAGATGAACTGAGAAACTAGAGGGACTCTCCTGGAGCAATAGAAAATTATTAGTGACTATTCGGTCCGACCAAAATTAGGGTGTGGCAATAATGGTGAAACCATATATTTGATAGACCAAAAGGGGAGTTGGATACAAAAAAATTAGTAGGTATTGGGCATTACCATACTCTGGTTGCACTTGGAACAGAAAACCTGTTATTGGAACGACGGCAATGCAAATCTAAAAATTCGGATTTGTAGACATAATAAAATTAGGTGGTATGTAACAATTGTACCACCCTTGGAATAGCAATAGGTACTAGATCCACGTATTAGATCTGCGAATTGCCTCAATAAAGGCTACAAGGGAAAAGGTTCCTAAGGTGATCATCAGTGAGACGAGGTCAAGGCAAAAAGGTAAAGTCAGGTAAAAAATTTGGGGAGTATTTTGTTAAAAATAACAATTAATATTCTCGAATACGACTTGAGATATTAATCAATCCCTACCTTCTACTCTGACGAAAGATTCTCAGCGTGATTCCATAAATATTATTTATTTAATATATATTATAAATATATCCTAGGAAAATAAATATTATATATATCAATACTTTCGAACGATTAATTGTAGTTTTACAATATTAATTATAAATTAATAAATACTGTAATTATAATTATAAGATCGGTAATATATAATATAATATATAAAAGATTTTATACGACGTATATATTAAGACTTAAATATATATGTAAATAGCATATATTATAACAACTAATTGGGATTAATAATATACAATATATCCTGGTATTTACTCTTTATTCATAGGTTATTATATCTAAAATTTTATATAAATCCTAAATAATATTAGGAAAGGTACATTTAAATATATGCATATTTATTATTCAATATAACTGTTAAATAGATATAATAATATTACTAATAACCATAAATATATATTTTTTAATAATATATAGTCAATACTAAACATAAATTTTAAATACAATAATAAAAAGAAAAAGAGTTCTAATATTGAAATAAAAGCTCTTGGTAAGAATAACCAAGCGACCAACCCTCGCGTTTGTATCTGAACAATAAGTTAAATAAAGAGAAAACATTACCGAAAACCCTTCGTTTTTAAATTGTTTATTAAATATATGAGTAAATCTTATTTTTAATTAATTTCTTATTATTTATAACTAATTGTTAATTTTTTTTCTTATTTATATCTTAATATAATGTTCAAAAAAAATTAGTTTAAGTTAAAAAAAAGGAATAAATAAATTACCTTTATAAATTATATATATTAACTATCATTGCTGATTAAAAAAAATAATTATAATGTTTAATTTCATTTATAAATAACATTTTTAAATAATGTTTATAACATTAATATAGTATAAATAATATAATATTAGAATTGATCTTAAGTTAATAGGACTTAGGGAAAAATTAATGTCACACTATAAACATTAGATTATTTGTATATACATTTGAAAATCACTATCTTGAAAATTATATGTAAACAACGTCACTAAAAACCGTCTAGCACATAAAACACTAATTTTTATACTTTGCTAACATATTTTTATATAAAATATCGTTTAATTGTATTATATATATAATTAATGTACAGATTTCAGAGACAGAAAGTGAAAGAATTGAAGTCTCTATCTTTGTCACTCAAATACTAATATCATGAGAATGGATGAGTACGTATGTAATGAACGTCCAAAGATCCAATACTTATGGATCTTGTGTGTCATCGTGTTTGTCGAATTGTTGATTCTTCTTCCGCCCTCACATTTACTGTTAGACTCAAGTATCAGGCAACTCACAGAACATACCACGTTTTTTTGATGTGCTGTGAGAAGTGTGTAGAGTTAGCTGGTTGAATAGTGCTCGATGAGATGTAGAAGAAGAGAATTAAGAAGAAAAGAGAGAAAAAGAGAAAGAGAGAAGAAAACATAGAAAAAATAAAAAAAATTAAAATATATCCTGTCCTTGTCAAGTGATAAATACTCTCGTGTTAAACAATTAATTATATTTTTCTCTATCTTTTTTTTTTTTGTTTGATTATTTTTCTAATTTGATGATTCCAAATAACTTCTATATTTGGGAGGAAAAAATCGAAAATCTTATTAATATAAGATAAAGTATATATTTATTTAATTTAATAATTATTATCTTATTCACGGTAAGAGTTAGAAAATTTTCTTGTTACAAAAACCGTCAATTATTGTTCTAAATTACTATTATATATATTACTATAATATATATATATATATATCATATATATATAATTATAAATATATATATTAATATTATAATATTATATATTATATCTTAAAAATATATATATAATATATAGTTATATATCAATAAGGTATTAAGTAATATATTAATATAATATTATATATATATTTAATTATATATTATAATATATAAACTTTAATATATTAATTAGTATATATAATAATTATTATTATAAATATTATATATTAATATAATACTACTTAAATATATATTATATTATTATAATTAATATATATTATATATATAGTATATATATATTAAGTATATAAATATATTATATAATTATATATATATATATAAAATACTTATTTATAAAATCTTATTTATAAATAATTTAAGAATATATATCTCAACCAATCAGTATGAGATAATTGTTAGTCACAATATAGAAAATACAGCAGTCATAATACAACAGCTCTAGTAATAGCTCAGTTAAATATTCATACTCTGTATATTAAATATTATATGTATCAATCTTAGTAAAGTTAAAGTTGAGTATCGTAAATTAAGACCTGTTCTCTTCATTATAAGATAATAATTCTTGTGAAATAATAATAATGATTGTAGATATAAAATAGTTATTAATTAATTAGTAAGTAAGTAAAATAAATAATCTAAAATAAGGTATTCGATCTCACATAATGTATTACACTTTTGCACGACCTTTTGATTATAAATAAATTTAACATATATCATTGTTTTTAAAGGAGCCTATATGAATATCTATAATAAAAACTAAATATTATATACTACGTACTACCACTGTTATTACTCATCTCTATTACCGGATCATGTACACTATGTATTAATTTTATTTTATTTGTATTATTTTATATATTAATACTTTTAGGGCAATAACAATGATCCCTCCTTACAAAATGATTTTCTCTCATCTGCGTTCTCATGAATAATAAATATATAGTATCTGGAAAAACATAATGCGTTACAAAAAAGATATTTAACTATAATTTATAACACTTGAAAATTAAGACACGATGTATGATATAGTCAAATATGAAAAATAATTAATAATGTGTTTAGATATAACATAATTAAAAGAAATATCCCTACGTCCAATAAACCTAGTACACAGTAACTCGTAATATAACGAAGCAATTGTTACACAAAACTCAAATAATTACATATTTTATATGAGAGAATAAATTAGAGTATAAATAATAATATCTAATAATTAATCTCATTTGGAAAATGATAGAAAATAGAATAAAGCTAAAATAAAACACATAAAGATACAAGAAAAAATACAAAAAGAAAATAATAATATAACTAATCACCGATTCTATTCTAGTGTAAGGTTAGCTCACGAAGTTGACAATTAGGAAATAGAATGAGGGGGTGAGGACGTTATATCCATAAACCCCGAGGGTAAGTAGGCGCACTCACGTAATAGGTAATACCACCGCTCATACCCCAAAATATACCTAAAAACTTGCATGTAGGTTCTACGTAGTGATAGAATAACCTCCCTAATCAGTAGTATATAGGGGGAAAATAGTCCTACTCCGTCGTTCCACCCGGAAGGCTCAGAGACCCCGACTCCTTAGCTCAATCCTTTGCTATTTACCCTTGGGTATTCCTTTTAAAAAAAAATAATACACCCCCAAATAATAATAAAAATATATAAAATATTATACTTATAAAAGCAAGTACCCGTAACTGTGTGATCCGTAAGTTGAGAAGCATTTCATTTATAAAGAAGGATATAATTATTTAGTAGACTTTGTGAAGATGGTCAAGCAATAGTCGATACTAAAACTGAAAATTTAATTGTGCTATAGGATCATCTATATTCTCCCAATTTTGAGCTCACATTAAAGATATATATATATTATACTAGCTATAAACAATTAATTTTAACAACCGAATTAAAAAACAGAGCAGTAATATAAAAGCATTTACTCTTAATGAATAACTTTAAAATTTAATGGTACTTGCACTTATGAGTGACCTCGATGTCACATCAAGTAAATTTATAAATGAGAGAAAGAGCATGTTATCCAATTTTTTATATTATTTTATTTGTCTCTCTCAGGTAAAAAATTATAATAATTGATTTAAACCGTAAATAATATATTATTATATTAAGAAGTAATACACTATACAATAATAACTAATATCCTCTTCACTACATAGTGTACAACCGGTGTAACTAGTTACGTATAAGAAGTCCTACTCAGTATATAATTAAAAATATTATAAATATGTGTAATTATATTAGTATAATTGTATTGATATATATAAAGTAGAGGAGTTGTAGTTTCAAAGATGGCTATGATTATTCAAAAAAAAACTTTGATATAAATGATAATTATCAAATAATAATTAGAATGCGTATTAAGATAACTGGTTATAATAATAACATTTTTGTTGATTTCAGAAAACTCATTACAAATATATTAAAAATTAATATACTAATTTTATTAAAATTTTACGTAATTTGTGTATTTGTGTTTTTTTTTATAATTTCATATATAATATACTCTAAATTCTATATGATAGAATCGCATTTGTGACGTAAGCCATATATTATCCATATACTCGTGCAATTAAATACTTAATGTACCTATATATATATTATTCTTACTATTAAGGACACACCAGTAGCCTTACTCGAAGCGCCCAACAAAACATACTAACATACCAAAAACGTCACCAATAAGTCCTTAACGCGGGAGTTTCGAAAAAATAGCGAAATTCACAAAAATAAATACATTTCGTAATGCGAATACCTAGGATTCAAAAAAATCATTATATTCTGAGCCGACGGAAACTGATTTTAAAAATAAATTAACAAAAAAAAAAAAAAAATTAAAGAAATCACAGCCGATATATACTTTGTACAGGACAAAAAGAAATTAACAATGTTAATCATAAATCAGTATACTCTTATAATTAGAACGTGAAAAATAAAAATTAAATATATTAAACAAAAAATTGGTTATTATTTTCTTTTTTGGGGGGGAGCTGGGACATAGTTACATATACTATATATATTATATATTAATATATATATACTATATATATAGTATATATATTAATATATATATATTAAATATATATAATATATAATAATATATAATATATATTAATATATTATATATATATATATATATATATCATATATAGTATATATATATATATTATAATATATATTATATAATAATATATATATTAATATAATATATATATATATTATATTTATATATATACATATATATAATCATATTTATAATCGGTAATTACACTAGAAGGCAATTAAGGAGGCTCGTGACTGACGGGAATACACCAGGGGGACGTTTCCATACCCGTAGGGGAGGGGCGGAATGAAACCTGTGACAACACATAGTTACCACTACGGGTATAGGTTCCGAGATGGAACCCTCCCCGGAGTGGAGGGGATATTAGTCCCTACCCCGTAGTTCCCCTGGAAAGTCAAACGGTAAAGGAACCTACCGTGACGGACTCCTGCCATCTGTGCGGTATAACCTTGGGCTATTCTTTAGTTAAAAAAAAAAAATATTAATAGAAATTATAATATATATTTTAACGAGTAACCAATAAAAATGTCTCTAAATAGGCCTTTGCTAATCATCACTTACTATTAAATTTTTAAACAATAATTTTTTTATTTATATTTTTTTTTACATTTTACCTAACCAAAATTATTTTTCCAAGGATTCAAAAATGTATTTACTTTTCCCTGTAGCTATTGTAGTGTTTTGAGATTTTTTTTTTATTTTTTTTTTTTTTTTTTTTTTTTTTTTTTTTTTGCCATTTTCCGCCTCACTTTAAATTATTAACTACAGCATCCAGCCCAATGTATTCCATTTTCCCGTGATAGTCTAGTTGTCAGTTATATTTTGAAGATATGGATTGTGGCTTCAGCTAATTAGAGCTGTCACAATTATATATATATAATATATATAATATATTATATATATATATAATATATCTAATTAATATTCTATTTAGGATGTAAAAGTATAAGATTAATTTCTTTTTATAAATATTTAATATTATGTATTAATATATATATATAATTTAGTAATGATATAAAAATAAATATAAACTAATTTATATCTATAATTACATAAGAGTATTCATAAAATATGTTAAAATATTATGGGCGTTAGGCCCAGGATTTCCAAAATTTAAAGGGGGCAAGGTTGAGGGATTATATAACCAGAAATTAATCAATATATACTATATACCCTTTTATATATTCAGGATTAACGAATTCTAATTACTTACATTAATACATAACAATAATAATAACCTGTTCTTTATAATATTTAAATAATAATAAATTTAATTCATACAATTAAATTGTAGTACTTAATTCTTCAATAAATATAATAACAATAAACACAGATGTCAGTTTATATTTAAGGTATTATGTTAATAACCTTTAATAAAATTAACTAATATTATAAATTACGATGATGAATCCGATCTAAACAAAGATGTGTACCTAATAGGTTATATATTCACCTTTTTAAAGAGTCAATAGTAATAAATATAAATTAAGGTTCGTTTTCTCATCAGCCATTGTTCCTCTTTTTAAACAATTTATACTATCAGCAATCCCAAGAAAATTTGTATCATACGATATCACATAATACATTAAAAAAAATCACACTTAGCACGACTTAATTTAATATATGAGCTCTATACCCACGTGCAACCTACCCTAATTCATACCAAAAAAAGCCCACTAAAAAGTATACCAAAACTAAGTGCTACTGGATTAAATATAATATAATAAAAAGAGACAAAACCTAACTAACCCCAAGTTACATAAAACTAATCCAATAAATCTCTCACTGCAAAGATTAAAAATAATTTTTATATGTCCTAATGAAATAGAACTGAATTTGAAGAACAAGCATATAAAATTCATAAATTAAACATGTAACTTATCTGAAGTACTAGTAATGCAAGAAGATATTCTATTTTAGAACTTATAAGCGTTTGACACTAATTAAAATAAACATCGACTAAATTCCCAATTACTCACATAACTAATCAATAACCTAACTAGAATATACAAAAACGAAAATAATATTAATATTAACATATAATATATAATATAAATTACTGTAGTCTATATATGGTTAGAATATATAAGTATATGGAAAGAATATATTTATTATATATATATTATATATATGTATATTAATAATATAATAAATAGTTAAATATATATTATATATTATATATAATATTATATATAATGATATTAAGTATATATATATTAATATATATATTATACAATATATATATTTATATAATATATATATAATATTAATATATCTTCAAAGTTTAAAATGCAATTCAACTCCACCAAAAATAAATGAAACTAGTATAAATAGTATACGTATTGTTTCAAATATAAATTCGAAAATGATTCTAATCAAACCCTTAATAGGAATAAAAAAAATGACTCTTAGAATATAATAAATATAGTGTTTGCCGGGTGAATAAATGTTAGTAGTTGTGAGCGCCACGAATAATATATAATGTGCGGAGTTTTAAGGAGTTTTCTTATCTTCTACTCCCAGACGCCTCAAATAATTACAAAGACGGCAATCAGCGAGCCTTAAAAACGCCCTCTAATTCATTCGTAGCCTTTCAACTTTGGATTGCCAAAGGCCTCACCCGGCCCAAATATCGACTTCAAGGCACCTATTCCGAAGGACTCAAGAGTTTGCTAATTCCTCATGTAAAGGATTACAACTTTATATCTCCAGTTGAACTAGAGATTAGTATTTTTTAACGAAGAGACACAATTTTAATAATGGAGGTCAAGAGGTCCCGGCAAACATCTTAATGCCCACTAATGCACGAGTCCACTGAGCCTTTTCTTCCTTTTCTTCACAACAACACCTTATGTTCGTTTCGTCCAATTCCTTCACCGACCCCACGAGCAAATGTTAAATGAATCTATAAGATTTATGGAACAAATTGAACTTTGCATTTTACTATAAACATAGCCGAATAGCAAGACGACTGCGACACTCTCCCCGCAAAGCAGGAGAAGCACAACAAGACTCGACAGACGGAAATAGAATTCAAGCTGAAAAAAAAACGAGAAAAAATAAAAATATTAAATCAGAAGAGGAAAAACAACTAACCTAAAATGCCGAAAGGCAGCACAAAGTTAAAGAGACAGAGAACCACGAATATGTGGTAAAAGCAAAAATGGAACTTACGAGTTGCGTCACATACCAAGAACATTAAACGAATAACATTAAATAATATAATATAATAATAATAATAATAATAATAATAATAATCAATAATAAATAATAATAATAATAATATAATAATATAATTAAAATAATAATCATAGTAATAATAATAAAAAAATAATAATAATAATAAAATAAAATAATAATAATAATAATAAAATCAAATTCATAATTAATAATATATAATCATAATTTCATATTATCATATATCATAAAATAATCAATAATTAATAATAATAATTAATAAAAATAAATAATAATATAATTAATAATAATAATAATATTATTAAATAATAATTAATAAATAATAATCTAATAATTAATATATATATCATATATATATAATAATTATAATTAATAATTAATAATTGATAATAAATGATAATAATATACATAATAATAATAATAACATAATAATAATAATTTATATTATAAATAATAATAAATTAATAATAATTATATATATTAATGAAATAAAATAAATAATAATAATAATAATAATAATAATAATAAATATTAATAATAGATACACCTGAAAATAGAACAATATATATACTACCTCATCCATACTACATACTATTATTTTTTATTTACTAATATATATATTTATATATATATGTATATATTATATAATAATAGTATATTATATATAATAATATATTACTATATATATAATATAATATATAAATATATATATAAATATATATAATATAATATATAATATGATAATATAAGAATAATATATATATATAATAACATATCATCATATAGTAATATATACTATCCGAGGGGATTGATTCTATATTATGATGTTATGCTTCTGGTAATATACAACCATAGACATGCACTAGTGATATAAGAACCAATATAGGGAACTTTGTTGCTATTCCCTCTAGCCCCAGCAACTAGTATGTGCATCTTGTTGTGCATTATGTGCATTAGCCATTTTGTCACAAGTAATCCTTCAACAGTCTTCATCCTTCACCTTCATTTCTCATCATTAATTATCTGATTCCAATCCACTTCCTCCACTAAGTTTCGTATCATATTTTTTTCTTCCTGAGATAAATTAGACGCGGGTGACACCCTCTCCTTATCAGGAGGGCACCTGGCATCATCGGTGCTGAGGGGCTTTGAACAGCATCACCCGTTCGGAACTCCGTGCACACACCACACCAGGTTTGATCTTTTCCAGAACCGGACTCTCGAACATCTATAAATAAGCAGACTCTCCCGCCGCTTAGCGAGTCCTCGCACTCGCA
Organism: Trachelipus rathkii; assembly: GCA_015478945.1. Lineage (NCBI taxonomy): Eukaryota > Metazoa > Arthropoda > Malacostraca > Isopoda > Trachelipodidae > Trachelipus > Trachelipus rathkii. Next base: position 28,637 of record JABUQX010019232.1, read on the forward strand.
AAACCTCATAGGCGCTCGACACCCATGAGCTGGGACCCCGATTTGACTTTAAATAATCATCATTGGAAAAAAATTATTCTCCTCGAAATTATATGATTTAACGATTACCGAACCCCGCACCGAATAATGGAACTTACTTTCTGAATATCACTCTCCGAAATTAACGCAAATTGATTCCCTCCAACTTTCATCTGGAAATAGCTTCTGTCAGTCCCAACCGATCAGGTCTCATGAACGCCTTCACATTCCCAGTGCCCAAAACGTCGGGGCAACCCCAGAAAAAAGTTCCCTCTCCTAGTCTTCTCACATTGTTTACTCCAGATATCGCAGCTCCCCCTCCCGGAGATGCCACTTGACAAAACATTTCCCGATAGTTTGCTTAATTGCGATCCACCACCGCCCAAAGCTCTTACTGTGATTGCAAATAGTAATTCTCTATTATTTTAATGCGATTTTGCTAAGATTAGGAGATTGAAGACCCCGACAGTCACGTTAATGAGAAAATTGTCCTTCCCGTTCAATCCCCTACCCGGAATCAAAATTCCATCTTGTCATCCTTAACGTTTTTCGGAAATATCCCTCTTATTTACACTACTAATGAAATAGGAAACATTCAAAGATACTGCTGTCATTTCTATCAGAAAAGATTTCGTCATAAATGTTTACAGATTTCTGTCACGTCGGGACTCCCCTGACACCACAAATCCTCATTTACTACTGACCTTTAACACCCCTTTTGCACCTTCAAAGGTGAAAATAGGGTTTACAAGCTAAAGTGTTCGTCCGTTTATTCCCCGACACAGACGTTGCTTTAAATGCCAGCGGTTTGGTCATCCACGAAAATACTGTAAGAAACCGCGTGATATATGCGTGGTCTGCGAAAAAGAATTTCACATTCCCTTTGAAAACACACCACACTGCAAAAACTGTGAAGGATCCCACAGTGCTTCTTTCCTAAAATGCCCGTCTTAACCGTTTGAACAGGAGGTTTTGGAGTTATGTACTATACAAAAATTGAGCAGGAGAGATGTCATTCAGCAGCTCAAAAACAATATCTTACAAAACCAAGGAAATCCTATACTACAATTGCAGCAGACCACCTTCCTCCACTTGTTAATCCACCGGCACAACTCTACTCCAGTAGAACTCTTCCCCCAATCCAGAGAAACTCAAACAGTTACTGTAACCTGCCCGCCTGCATTGCCTATACTACCGAAATAATCCAAAATCAGGCCTTGATCCAATCTCTCGCTCATAACACCTTCAACAATCCTACTCCGAGTACTAGTTTTCAACTAACCAACAATGAAACTAAGTTGGTTCATCCACCACAAAGCTTGGAGAGCATTCCCTGCCAAGATAGTCTGTCCCATACTCTCCCGATAAGTTCGCCAAACTCACGTGAGAGGTCTGCGCCTATGTTCCCTAATCTGTCTCCCACCATTGCTCAAATTCCTGAAAAAGATGGTCATAAACAGACACAAAATTAAGCACCAAGCTAAAAATTATTCCCTAAAATACAAATCATACGAATTTGTAAAGCAGGACACACCAACCCAAGATGTAAAAATTGCAACTCAGAAGAAACCTTGTTATAAGTCTATTCCTGAGACAAAAACATTGAGATCAATAGATTGTACCCAGGCAACCACTGCTGTCTAACAATCCACCAAACAACCCTTTGATAGTTAGAAAGATTGTCCCAGCTCTTCCGAATCATCCAATAACTCTTCTTCCGAATTTCCTATCTCAACACTCCCTAAAGGATTTTATGTCTTAGCGGATAAAGTTTATCATAGTTCCCAAAAAAAAGCTTGAAGTGACGACCCACTCTCTTTCTAATGTTTCCTGTGCTTCCGAGAGAGGTGAATGGAAAACTGTTCAACGCAAATATCGCAAACGCTCCAGACGTTCTGGATATGTTGGTGGCATGAAAGGGGATCCAGAGGCCTCCCCATCTTAACTCAAATTGTCCAGTCTCCCAAAATCATCCGCCTGATGACTCACTGACAAAGCCTCCAGCATTAAACTTTCGCAACACAACGGTTCCTAAATTTGATCCCAATATCGCAACTCCAACATCCTCTCAAAAAGATTACACTTTTCCGGTGACACCTTCCTCCCCCATTTCCATGGAAACATCCCCGTGTACTCCACACATTTCTGAATCTGCTTGCTTGGCAGATGCTAATATCACTCCCATTCCTAAGCAAGAGCACTCTGGCTGTTCTTCCAACAACCAACTAAGTCACATAATAACATGGACTTGGTTGACCTCAACTTACTTCGCATTCATGGCGAAGTCCTTCCACCAAATACCACAGAAAACTCCCCCCCCCAAAGCCGGTCATACAACCCAAATCTATTCCTTACCACCAGGATTTATAGCTCCTCCTCGTCGGGACCCACGCTTCAGATTTTCCTTCCCATCCGTATCTACCTCCAACATTACCCCTAGCCACATAGAGACATTTGTCTCAAAAATAAAAATCATCATAATATTTATAACAACATAGAATGACCACCTTCTTTTAATGGATTTGTCATTGCTGCTGCTCTAATTTTGAAGAATATATTCGACTAATAAACATATGTACTTCAAAGTGCATATTTTTGTAGGAACATCAACTATGTTATCGTGACTTTTTCCAACTGTTGGAATATAAATCGCTGATAACCTCTATAGAAAGAGGTGACAATGATAGGAGACGTGCAGGAATACTCAATCATAATTCTGTCCCATAATCTCCAGTCCATTTTCAAACTATACTACATGAAGTGACAACATGAATTCATCTGTCTACTGACCTCACTGTCTTTTCGATCTACTTGGTTACCAGTAGTGAGTTTACTAAGTTTACTAAGGTAGGCTTAGCTGGCTTATTTAAGCATCTCCCCACAACGGTTGTTATATTGGGAGACTTCAACCTTCGTCATCTTTATGGGTCGACTCTGTTACCTCGTTTAAGTCTAATATAATTGTTGATCTTTTAACTTCCTTTTCCCTGGGATGCCTTAACACAGGACTCCCTGAACATGAACATTTAGATATGCACTCTTGTTCCTGTATAGATATTTTCTTTTGCTCACATTCCCTTATGAATCGTTTTACCTATTCCATCTTTGATTACTTATAGGCAGAGACCATTACCCAATAGCCTTAAATGAACTTACACCCAGCCCAGTGTTAAAACCTAATTCCAGCTGGCGTTATAACCGAGCGGAGTGGGCTCCTTTTCATCAGGCCACAGATATCCCACTTTCTCCCTTTAATAACTATTAATGATGTATTTAACTTCTTCCAGCAAGTTATCGTTACAGCAGCAGAAGCTTGCTTCCCGCAATCTTCCGCAGGTAGGCTGTCGGTAACCCCTTGGTGGTCCCAATAGTGTACACAAACTAACTGGGAGAAGAAAAAACTCTACAGGCAATACAAACGGACCCCCACCACCCCAAACATGATGATTTTTAGAGCAGCTGCGGCGAGATCTCGTCGAATTAATCACCAAACGCGTAAACAATACTTTCGAATTTATACTTCGACTGTCAACTCCACAAATCCCCTCTTTTTAGTGTAAAAAGTAGCGCAGAAAATATCTCCGCTCCAACAACTCTTCGCCCACGGTCTTCAGTTATTGGCCTGATATAACCGATACGATCTCTGCTCCTGCTGCTGTTGCAGATGCATTAGATTATAGGTTTGCTAGCCACACGAGCTCTTCCCGCTATATCCTGAGGTCTTTCAAAAACTGAGAATTAACACTGCACCGTTAGACTTTTCAACAGCTAAAGGGGAAGATCATACTTATAACCGTCTTTTTACACTTTCAAACTGCACTTCAAACTGCACTGGCGAATAACAAAGACAGTGCCCTTGGCCCAGGTATAATTTCGTAAATTATGCTCCGTCATATTTACTCTTCTGCATCAGCGTTCTTGCTGGATCTGTATAACATAATCTGGATCGAATCCTCTTTTTCATCTGTTTGGACTAAAGCTTTTGTATCCCTAATTCCCACAACCTACGGGGGGAAGCGCATCCGAGTTGGCGACAACCAAAGACCAATTTCGCTGACATGTCATACTTGCAAATTAATGGAGAAAATGGTTTCAGGCCGTCTTTTCCTTGTTCTGGAGAGTCGCCAGGCATTTTTAAACTTCCAATTTGGTTTCCACAAAAATCGTTCCGGGTAGTAGTAGCTTGAACGAGAAGGAACCCATTCCTCATTAACGTGACTGGGGGGGGGAGTCTTCAACTCCTAAAGTTTCTTCAAGTGCATCGCTAATAATGATAGTTCTTTGCTCAGTAAGAGCTTTGGAAGTGGTGGATCGCACTAAGTAATACCTCGGGAATGTTGTGTCAGCTGGCAGCCCCTTAGGTGGGGCAGCATATAGAGTAAACAAATGAGAATGACTATGTCGGAGGGCACCTTTTCGAGGTTGCCCCAACCGTTTGGACACCTGGAGTGTCGAGGTCGTGCCAGGCGACTGATTACTGGGAATAGGCAGAAACCTTCCTGGTGAAGTGGAGGAAATCACGGCATTAATATTCGAAGAGCAATTCAGAAGAGTAAGTTCAGTTCATTAATCGATGCATGGTCAGTATTCGTTAAATCCATAAGAGTCCAAAGCGAATTAAGGTTTTTGCATGGTATATTAAATCAAAGAGGTGCCCCCTCATTGGTGTCGAGCCCTATGAGGTTTGTGCTCGGAGGACCGAACTAAGCGGCGGGAAGTCTTTTAATATAGATGTTCCAGATGGTTCAGACAAAAAGATCCAAACTTGGTGCTAGGTCGTGTTAACCGAATCACGAACAGGTGATGTGGTTCACACCCCTTCAGCACAGATGACGCCAGGTGCCCATCCCATAAGGAAAGGTAATATCGTCGTTCATCTACCTCTCTGAGTGAACAAGTGAGAGAGAGAGAGAAAGAGAGAGAGGAGAGAGAAGAGAGAGAGAAAAGAAAGAGAGAGAGAGGAGAGAGAGAGAGAGAGAGAGGAGAGAGAGAGAGAGAGAGAGAGAGAGAGAGAGAGAGAGAGAGAGATGGAAACTGTGGTGGAAGAAGTGGATTGAAAAATACAGAAAATTAATATGAAAAATGAGTGGAATGGAAGAAGACTAAAAGATTACATATGTGACAAATGCTAATGCACGAATGCACAACAAATGCACGTAATAGTGCTGGGGCCGAAGGGATGCATGAAGTCCTCCTAGTATTGGTTCTTATCACTATGACATATTCTAGGTTGTATACCAAGAGCATAACACCATAATAAGAATCAATACCCCACTGCGGGGATATATATATATATATATATATATATATATATATATATATATATATATATATAATTATAATTATATTATATATTATTATTTTATATAATATTATAGAAATAATATAATATATCTATTATATATAGTATATAATATTATATATATATATATATATATATATTTATATATATATATAATATATATATACTTATATATATTATATATATATATTATATACACCCTATATAGATATATATATATAATATATTATATATTATATATATATATATATATTTTCTGTATCCGGTCATTTTCTCAAACCTCCGGTTCCTACAGGATCCGATGCTGATTCGGTCTATCACTACCGGAGCTTTTCTTCGCATTTAATAATTAATGTTTAATAAACATTTAACTCCTGCAAATGAACTTGTCCTTTATATATAGTTATATAGGGTATAGGTATAGGTATAGGTATAGGTATAGGTATAGGTATAGGTAGTACATATCTATTTCGGAATGAGAGTTGGGTTAACAGCTGAATTAATAGTCGCATATATATATTCAATATTTATTTATTTAATATTATAAAACAGGTATTAAAATAATGACTAATTATGAGTCTCATTTCTTAACTATATATATTCAATATTTATTATCTAACATTATAAAATAAAGATTGAAATAAAACTGACTAATTTAGCTGTTTATATTCCTAATTTTTAATTTTGGAGGCAAATTTACTTGAATTGTTTGAATTTTTTGAATTTTTTTGAATTTTTTGAATTTTTTTGAATTTTTTGAATTTTTTTGAATTTTTTGAATTATTTTAATTTTTTTTAATTTTTTTTTTAATTTTTTGAAATTATGATGCAGAAAAACTAGTTGTAATTTTGATATCTTGACCTTTTTCTCTTCAAATATATTAACTGCTTCAAAAAAAACTTTGAGAATACTGATGAAGCAGGAACTTTAAACGCTTTTTGCTATAAAGATGATGGATCTGAATTTTCCTTTTTTTTACTACTTCACCACTGTAAAACTTTCACATCTGTAATCTTTAGAGAACTTGATTATTCTTTTAGAGAAATTTCCCATTCTTTATTTAGATCTTCAGTTGGTATTTCTTTTATGTGGTTTCTTTTGGTTTCTTTTGTTTTTTTTGGTTTCTTCTGTTCTTTTGTTTTTTTGGTTTCTTTTGGTTTCTTTTGGTTTTTTTGGTTTCTTTTGGTTTTTTGGTTTCTTTTGGTTTCTTTTGGTTTCTTTTGATTTCTTCTGGTTTCTTTTGGTTTCTTTTGGTTTCTTTTGTTTTTTTGGTTTCTTCTGGTTTCTTTTGGTTTCTTTTTTTTTGGTTTCTTCTGGTTTCTTTTGTTTTGTGGGTTTCTTTTGGTTTCTTTTGGTTTCTTTTGTTTTTTGGTTTCTTCTGGTTTCTTTTGGTTTCTTTTGTTTTTTTGGTTTCTTCTGGTTTCTTTTGTTTTGTTTTTTTTTATTTCTTCTGTTTTTTTTTTGGTTTTCTTTTGGTTTCTTTCAAAGGTTCTTTACTGTCTTCAGTATTATATTACCTTAAAATTCTTTCTGCACTCGATCTTAGATCAGTTGAATGTGTAGACCCTTTTGTTATTGAGTCTTCACTCTCAGAGTTTCTCTACTTAGAGGAGAATTTCATAGGGTTTGCCGACGCACCAGGTGCGGTGCGGTGCGGTGCGGTGCGGTGCGGTGCGGTGCGGTGCGGTGCGGTGCGGTGTGGTGTGGTGCTTGGTATGTCACACAAATCCAGTGTACCGGTGCGGTGCAATTTTTTAAAATATAGAATTGCGATGCGGTGCGTGGTGCGGAGCGCGGTGCTCATTGGAACAGAGAGATACGGTGCGGTGTGATCAGAAATGACTTTTGGTCCGGTGCGGTTGCGGTGCTGTGCGGTGCGCAAAAATTCCGGTGCTCGGCCAACACTAACGTCCAATGATGACTGAATTTCTAAAGGACTCAAGTATATTAAGATATTATATAGTTATAATATATATATATATATATTATATATATATATAAATTATAGTATATATATATATATATATTATAATATATAATATATATAATATCATATATAAATATTAAAATATATTTTGAAGATGTTTGAAAGTTATGTGTTATATATATTCTATATAATTTTGATGATATATATATATATATATATATACTATATATGATATATATATAAATATAATATACTATAATATATAATATATATATATATATATATATATATATATATATATAATACCCTATATATATTTAGGGATTGGGCCGGATAAGTGAATTAGCGGATACGCCGGGTACGCGGAATATCCGGCTGGAAGTTAAAACCGAATACCGATATTCGGTCGGATATCGGCAGTCTGTTTATATTATTACAGGACCGCACTATTTCCTGATAAAAATTCCAAGTCCAAGAATCAATATATCGATATTGTATATATAGGTCTATAATATTACTCTAATATTTAATGTATATTATATTATATATTATTATGTTATATTATATATATTATTATTATATTATTATTATTATTATATATTATCTATTATTATTATTATTCATTATTTATTAATTATTATTATTTAATTATTATTATATATTATTATATATATTATAATAATTATTATATTCTAACATATCGATATATTGATTTTGGACTTAGAATTTTTTCAGAAAATAAGTGGAGTCCTGTGCTATACCTTTACCATATATATATTATATATATATATATATATATATATATATATATATATATATATATAATATATATATATTATATATATAAATATATATAATATATATATGTATATACAGGGTTGGTGATTTTTTTGCACAGCGGTGTATCACCGTACGGGATGTTAAGTATGAAAATGTGTAGCAATATATTATTTAATTCGTTAAGGAGGACGATGGATATGTTACGTGGTGTCTGCGCACAGCGTAATACAAAACGCGCACAAACTGCGAATGCGATGGATGATATAATTTTTTTTAATGGCCCCTTTTCCCCCCCCCCTTTTTTGGTGAAAAGTGAAATGCACATAAAAGATGAGGTGTGCTCTTCTCTCGACATTTTTTTGATACTGTTCTTGTTTCCACGCTATATGTACCCATAACGCGTCAATGTTACAACAATAGTTTTAAACGTGAATGTGTAAAGGTTGAAGAAAACAATGGTATTTAAGACAGCTCATAATATCATACATGTAATGTAATAACGTTGTTAATAGTATTAAACAAATTTACAATTATCCACAACATGCAAGAAGGGAGAAGAATGTCAGTGGTCATTTCAACTTGTACATACAGTATTTACAATGTTGTTCGAAGACTCCTCCAATCCACGCTAATACATCATGCCTCAGCCCTCTGCACCAGGTTTCATTGCATAGCCAATGACAGTGACGGCGGTTGGATTCCCTGCATTGCGGTTGTTATCGACGGCGAAGGGTCATCAGGCGAGGTTACTGGGTCATTAAACCCAAGCTACACGGTAATGTTTAGATACCACCACAGAAAAGTAGTCCATGGTTTGTTAAGTCGGGTAATGCGCAGTCCAATGATAATGGACAGATCTTCTGATCATCTTCCCGGAAAGGTTCTGTTCGAGGTAGGTCGTCACTATAAGCTGCATTTTGGTCTGGGCACCCATGCATGTTATAAATATATTCTTCGTTGTGTCTTAAGCGTATATCCTCAGTGAGTTAAGCAAGGACGGTCTGAGGAAATGGATGGTAAACTGTCCTTTCAAATTTCCTCTCTAAAATAAAGCCCGATAATCAATTGAGTATACCACACCAAACGTTGACTGAGTTTGAGACCTGGTGATGGCTAGTGAACGGTATATGGGGGTTCGTTTCCGCCCAATGTCTGAAGTTCCACCTGTTATACATACCGTTATTGGTAAAGCGAGATTCATCGGTCCATAAGATATTTTTTCCAATAATTCCGGTAATCCATTAGAAGGCAAGCAATGACAGCTAGGAATCGCCTAGCCACGCTTTTGTTCTCCATCGATGCATAACATGAGCACATGTATGGCCTATCTGGATACATGTTGTATGCAACAAGAATCCGTCGTATGGTTTCCTTCGATATTCCCAAGCCGAACTAGTCTGCCGTAATGAGGACGTTTGGATTTAATGGGTGTATAGCAGAACGTCAAGTTCGATGTCGAATGTACGAACACGACCCTCCTCGTATGTGATGAGGGGTTGAACTATCGACCCTGTACCGTTGAAACGTTTGTAAACTCTAGGAAGCCATGTGGCTCGGCGGTCGTCGATTTGGATAACGTTGTCCATATTCTGCAGCAGCTCTGGGAGCATTCCTGTTTTGCGTAATGTACACCTCCAACATGTCAAGCTTTTCGTCCTGCGTATACTGGTCCCGTGCATGTTTCAAATGTATGGCTCTGACTAAACAACCACTCTGAAGTTATACGTTACACTACACTTTATTTCGCCATAATTCAGGTTATGACAAAACCTCCATATGATAGCTGTTTAGTTTGTTGTACACATTCACATGGCCGTATTTGATTAGGCTACATAGTACATATCAATGTAATCTAAAAGGGTATATATTAGGTTTTTTAATTTAATTCCTTTGTAAGCTGTATCGATATTTTTAAAATACATTGGATATGCTAACTATTATTTCATTTTGACACGTTTCGGCTTTTGTACGCAATGATTTCTACGGATGACGTCTAGTTGTTTTTGGGTACATTGCGTGGAAACGACCAACCTATCAAATAATGTCGAGAGGAAGACCCCACTTCATTTTTTATGTGCATTTCAAAGCCGTAAAAAATATATCATCCCAATCGACATTCGCATGTTTGTGTCGCGGTTTTCGTATTTCGTGTGCGCAGACACCAACGTAACATAACCCATCCTCCTTAATGAATTAAATAATTGAACTTATATATTCTTACACATTTCCATACTTAAACATCCCGTACGGTGATACACCGCTGTAACATAACTCGCGAGACCTCTATAAATATATATATATATATATATATATATATATATATATATATATTTATATATATATATAGTATAATTATATATATTATATATATTATATATATATATATATATAATATATAAATATATATTATATATATATATTATATATATATATATAAGTGGCGTATCCAGATTTTTTTTTCGGGGGGCAGAAAAATATAACGTTTTCTTTATATATATATATATTATATATATATATTATATAATATAATATATATATAATATATATATATATATATATATATATTATATAATATATATATATATATATATATATATATATTATATATATATATATAGTATAGTATAAAGTGGAAGGGCCAAATATTAAATTTCTAAAAAAATGGGAATAATTTATTTAAATTACTAAATATATTTAATAAATTGTTAAAATTAATTGCAGGGCTATGAGAGTGAGCCAATTCTAATTACATTTCAGTTTTTATGTCATATTTCGATATATTAGGGGAGGGCAAGCCCAGAAGTCTTTCATCTCTACTAGTATTTCTCAAGTGGTTTTCAGAAGTCTTAATGTTGAAAAAGCTCTCTACTGAAGCAGTAGACACGAGTAAATTGCCAGTATGTGCAACAAAGATGTAATTATTGGATAATTGTGAACTAGCGAACAAAAAACTAGCGTCTTTGCTGTTTTTGGAGATCTGTGCTGGTCATCGGCCATTTCAACTTCCATGAAATCCGCATTCTGCTTTTCCTAAATCTTCAATGGCTTTCGAGATCTTCCTTATTAAATGCTACACACAATCTTTTATCTCCACATATGGCACATTACAGCCTGTGGTTAGACAATTTCAGGGAAGATATAATTTCTTATGATTTAAAAACTCTCTCCTAATGCTGATTTAAAATCATCCAAAAATGGTAAAAAAAATGGATTTACGATAATAAGTCTGTGGGTTGAAAGTAAGGAATGTTGGGTCTTATTTTTGGAATTTGTTAATATTTGGTACAGCATTTTCAATATTCAGCCCAGATCAGATACGCTTACACATTCTCAAAAATCTGCTGATATTCTAGTTTGGCATTTTCTCTGATGGCTTCAAGTTTATTTTAACTAAATTATTACGAATTTGTTCCTGACAGCGACGAATAATAAAATTAATTTAACGCTCGTGATCTTTTAGCTTATTGACGGATTGATACTGTAAAAATTTAAGTGTCAATAAAAAATTCGAGGAGGGGGCCCATGGCCCCCATGGCCCCCCCGGATACGCCACTGTATATATATATATATATATAATATTATATATATATATATATATATATAATAATATATATAATATATATTATATCTATATATATATATATATATATATATATATATATATATATAATTATTATTATTATTTACTTACACTGTTTTTCCCGCTGAAGCGGGGTTAGTGGTACGTAACAGCTCTTCATTCCACTCCTCCTCATCTCGCTCACCCACCTCCTCACCCCACTCTATCTCTCGCCACAACCTACCCTCTTCCTCCCTCACCCTCCCTCCTCCAGCATCTCCTTATCATACCATCCACTCTCCTTCTGGTCTCCCCCTTCTCTCCTTCCTACCCTCCGCCGTCCCAGACTCTCCTACGCACTCTCTGTCCTCTTCTCATCTATGATGCCCATACCATCTTAGCATTCCCTTTTCTCCGCTCTTCCTACCAACCCATTCCTCCAAACATCTCTTCCTCACCACCCTATTCCTAATCCTCTCCTTTCTGCTAACCCCACAAACGCTCTCAACCCTTCATCTCAAATACTTCCAACTCTTTCCTTGAACCTGGCATTCAACCCCCACGTTTCACACCCATACCACACCGCTGGTACGCAAATTTTTTCAAACATACTTATCTTCACTTTCTGTGATAAATCCCCCCCTTCATAATTCTCTCAGACCACTCACAGCTCTCATTCCTTCTCCTACCCTATGAATCCTCTCTTCATCCCCTCCCCCCCTACCATCATCCATAAATATCTAAAGATCTTTACTTCTTCCAATACTACACCCCTACTCTAACCTCTGACTCTCTCCCTCCTCTTTCCCTTCTCTTGTTTCTTACACTTTACTCTTACCTGGGTTTATTTTAAGCCCCTTTTGTTTACACATTCTCAAACTTCCTCACCAAATACCTCAGCCCCTCCGCGTTCTTCGCCACAAGGGCAGTATCGTCCGCAAACATATCATGTTTCATTCCGCTTCCGTATCATTCCCTTCATCAATTTCAACCCCTCCCCTCCCTCACCCATTCTCTGCAAACACTCTCCATAAACAACTTGAATAGCCACGGCGACATATACACACCCCTGCCTCAATCCTCTCACCACCCAAACATCTCACTCTTTACTCCTAAACTCTCACACACATTCTACTATTCCTATAGAGGCCCTAATACCTTTACCCTAATTTTGCCCCCACCATTTCCTCCAACACCCTCCACAATTCCCCCTCTTCACTCTATCATATGCTTCTCTAAATCTAAAAACACCCATACACTTTCCCTTCCTCTCTATACTTTTCTCAACAAGCATCTTAGTGTGAACACTCGGTCCACACACCCTCTTCCCTCCCTAAATCTCCTTGTCTTCCCATTCTCCCCTCTCGTTAAAACTCTCACTCCTCAATCAGTATTCTCCATATACACTTCCCTAACCACACTTAAAGACATTTACCTCTATAATTCCCACATTCCATCCTATCCCCTTTCCCCTTATACAGGGGACCCAAACAACCATCCTCCAATCCTGTGGTTCCTCACCACTCCTCCAACATATATTTAATAACCTACAGCCATTTCTCCACCCCTATACCTCCCTTCTGCAACATTTCCATTCTCACAGCCATCCAAACCTGCGACTTCCGCTTTTTTTCCTTATTCACGGGCCTATAATTTCCTCCATTTGCTATTTCAATCCTCACCCCTCCCTCCCCCATTATTCCCAACTCAACCTTTGCAAATCTTCCTCCCTCCCCCACCCACTTCATTCAATAATCCACTACAATACTCCCCCAACCTCTCCTCACCCTTCCTCTTCCTGCGTGTATATCCCTTAATCTCTCCCCCACCCCTCCTTCTCTTCCTTTTTCTATTACTTCTTTCAGAACTCTTACTTTCCCGATTCAAATTTTCCGTCACTTTTCTACACCACTCATCTTTTTGTCTTCTCTTCGTCCTTCTCCACCGCCCTCCTTTGCTTTCCACTCTAGACCTTTATAATTCCTCCAGCTTCTTCTCTATCCACCATTTCACATAACTCCTTTTTCCTTTCACCACCTCCTTCACCTCCTCATTCCACCATTCACTCCCTTTTCTTCTGCTTGCACCCACCTTTTTTACTTCACATACCCTTCTAGCCTCTCCACATACTGCCTCTTTAAATCTCCTCCACTCCCCTCCACCTCCCCCATTCCTGTCCTTCTCACGTCTCTCCACTATCCTCCATACTCTCCTAACTCCCTCTTACACACTATCTCCTCCAATTTTTCCACCTTTATCACTTCTACTCCCCTCTTTTCTCCCCTATCCCTAACCATCCTCTCCCCCCACCCTTTACCTAGCAACCACCAAATAGTGATCCGTATCCCCCTCCGCCCTCTAAATAACATTTACTTAACATCTGCCTCTATCCTCCATTTACCACACATAATCCAGTACGCTCCTCCCCGTTTCTCACTCTTCATGTATATTATGATTCTCACTTTTTTTTGAACAAGTTTCCCACTATCATTCTTCCTTTCAGCAGCACATCTAACAGACTTTCTCCATTAACATTCCTCTCCCCTACACCAAATGGTCCTATTATTCTTCCCACCTCCCTTCCCACTCCTGCATTCAATTCTCCCAATAGACAATTTTTATCATTTACCCCAAAACTTTCCCACCACTCATTCAACTCACTCCAAATCTTTCTCTCTCCTCCTCCCTCGCTCCATTCAATGGTGCGTATGCGCATGACAAAAACCCACATTTCCCCAAATTTCACTTTCATCACGCCAAATATATCCTGGAACTCACTGACTACACCTTACCCTTATCCCACACCTATTTCTCATAACTATTCCACCTCCTTCCTCGCCATCTCTATTCACCCTGATTCACCCCTTGTATTCTCCATAAGTCATCCTTCTTTCCCTTCAACTTAGTTTCAGTATCCGCCCATCCAACCTTTTTTTTCTTCAAAATTACCCACTTCCTGCCCTCTTCAAATCCTGTTTACCCCCTCCACATTCATACTCACTCTATTCTCCTCCTCCCATTTTTCCTTCTCTATATATTAATGCTAGGCTGCG
>JABUQX010019233.1:20000-32635 GCA_015478945.1 Trachelipus rathkii
AGTTATACTAATAATAACAGCTATACCTACAGGGCTCTCTATTGCTCATGTACATGTTTCTCGCAATATGGTTTGCGTGCTCACTACTAATCTGGAGAGGAGACGTATGCACGTAGCTCGCATTATATGAACTCTACAAAATGAAACTTACTCTGTCAATAATCTCAGCATCACATACTAATCACGATTGGAACGGAATTTCAATGTCATGTTCAGCAGCTTGAAATAGCTTGTATTGGCATGCTCCAATCGTTAAATTATAGTTCCTTCTGATTAAAACGCTTGTAGTTAACAAACACGCTCGCAGAAAGTTCTACTCAAGTGATCCTACAAAGACTAATCTACATTGAACTCGCTTAGAAGTATATTGATATATAAAAAATGAGAGTAAATAGAACGTATTTTTGACAACATCTCCAATTTCAAGAGTATTAGCAGATGTCAAAGGACAAGAAGTATTTGAGATATAAATGTAGTATCTTTTCTATCGATGGAATAACTTCTCTCTCTAGTAATTTATAACAAAATATCTGTCTAGAACTTCTAATGTAATTAATACGCCATATTATGTTATGTAAAGTTAGTACTCGCGTAGCCCAATCTACATAAAACCTTGAATAAACAAATATGATCATCAGACTATGTACTAGATGATAGAGTGTTCTTTGTCTTGCTCGCTTTCATACTATGAGATCATTGATTACTCTGAACAGTAACTCGCTAAGTAGAGTCGTTGCATCTGTTTAGTCACTAAAGTGAATTACCCATGTTAAGAAGTTCATTCATGAATGACACTCAGAACATTATACTTGTATACGATTTCTAGTTGCACAATCGAGAAACAGTGACAGATATATTGCTCTTTGAGTCAGATCAACAAAGAATAGACTCTCACTCATTATAGGTATTGTTCTCTAATATCATAGAGATAACACTAGATCAATTTCCTAGTATATCATACTTTATCTCTACTTACATTGATAGGATTTTGCTGCGCACTCCGGCTCAATTGTCTTTCACGATAATCTCTCATATAATTATCACACTACTAGCTAATAAGCTGCTCAACTCATCTAGCATCATTAATATAGGGTGCTCGTGTAAACTACACACACTGCACTAATATCCGCTATGCAGTATTTGATAACTTAATTAATTTCAAACATATTATATTAATTTCTTGTAATTTAACATTTCATCAGACACGATGACACCTTATTGATAATGTTAACTCACGAGAACACGAAGCACCAGTATAGCGACGGTTCAGTGCCCTCATAGCAAATACAACCAGACTAAATACTTACTAAAATTATTATTCGATGCGATTCCACGACTTAGAAGATTTGGAGGCAGATATATTCAATTTAAAATGGGTTGCTATTCTAGAAGAGGTAATGCCAGTCAACTTGGTCAATTAAACAAATTATTTTATATACAAAAGCTTCATGACTCACATCCCTACTCCAATCTGAATATTGCTGTTAAAAATTATTTTTATGTACTCTGCAGACATAATCCTAGCTTTACAGCTCACGACTTCACCAATAGGACTACATTCGGTTTCGGCGTCCAATCATACAGCTGCTTTGCCACCATTCCACGCCACGCTAGGAAAAGGCACAATATTCGGACCCAAAAGACTAACAAACCCAGGCTCGAAAATAAGGTTAACATATATATACATTGTAAACCTCCAGCATTCTCGGGCCGTGATATATATCACTGCATCCGTGAGAAAATCACTTATCACTCTCTAATACTCATCAACACTATTACCTCTTTTGCCTACATTGCTGAGATCCACCATGACTGGTGATATCCCATCTCACATCCTAAATTAAACCGGTGAAATTAACGTAGCATGCCGTTGGTTGTTATATGTTTACTTTGTTTCATTTAACTTCAATCATAATGATGACCCTTTTAATATATCAAGAGGTGGAGTCATATTGTGCCTAATGTTCATAAAACAATTTAACATACTACACTAAGTAATATACTAACGCTCAGAATTAATTTATCATCGTATAAATTCTCCTAACTATTCTCCTTAGTATTATAATAAAGTAATTATTTATTATCTTTATATAGTGTGCATTAATATAAAAAAAATAATCTTTCTATCATTCTTATACATACAATAAATCATTGTTGTGACTATAATGCTAATACTAGTATAAATATACTCAAATATACATAATATAATTATACAGTACGATTTTTATTCACAACCTATTAATATTATTTTGTAAAATAAATCTTTACTTACATTAATATATTTTCTCATAGAGCACATGTTTATAAATCTATTTCTCAATATCCAATATACTGAGTCCTCTATTTTAGGGGAATATTTCAATGTATCAAATACTGATAAAGGTTAGGATGAGTCCTCTCATAATACTTGATATAATATAAATAGTAGTATGTAAGAAAAGGAGAGAGTAGTATACTTAGATATATACTAATTCAGCTTATTAATCTCTTAATGATATTACTGATCTTCTAGAATATATAGTGATATGATACTTAATTACATAATTATTATATAATATGAAATGAAAATATCTCCTAACATAAACTTTAACATGGGATAAATACATCTTAGTAGAATACGTCCTAAACATAACTTCATAAGTTAGTTAAGAATGGAAAAACACCCAAGCCCTTTGAAGTTCGAAAGGCACTATTTTTTAGTAATATTGTCCTATTACCGAAATCATTCCTATCCTTATAATTTATGGGAATATTATTGTAAATTTTATCTACTGAAAAGAATTGGACATAAAAGGGCCAACTATTTTACGGTCGTAAATCCTCTAAATTTCAGGTAGAAAAATCTGAACTCTTTTGACGATTATTATTATGACTGTCTCGTATTAATTATCTTTGATTAAGTTTACTTTTCTCTCAACATGACTTCCTATTCCTTTTGTTCCATTCTTATATTATGGTTCTCTGATTTATCATTCTCCTGGTATTTGTGCGTTATATATTTCTGAGTAACTATTATAGTTCTGAATGACTGAGTAATTTGAGAGGTTGGCTTTATTAGGTCTAATTATAGAGCATAATATATAATAATCTTTATATATATATATTATTATTCATACGACTAACTATAAATTGGGTGACTTGCTTTTTTAGTCTTATTATGGATGTACTTATGACTTCTGACTTATTCTGCCGATAAAGGTAGATGGGAGAACTTGTTAACTTTTCAAAAACGTTTATTATAATGATTTAATTTTTGGGATTATTGTATTAATAATGAACAAGTTTCATATGGTTATTATAGCAGATCATTATTAATTTTTTCCTTGTAAAAGTGATTCAATACTAAATCTAAAATTAATTTATTATTTATACTTCAACATCATTAATATAATTTCTTATAGATTTTAAATTATAAACAAATATATATAAATTTCAATTTTGTGAGAATAATAATATATAAAATCTTATTAAATTACTATTTTAAAAAAAACCGTTTATATTTTAACTTTAATAAAAATATGTTCTTAAAAAATTGTCATTCATTGCATAATAAAAACGTTCTATCCCGATTTACAGGAATTCCCCAAACTATGGTATGTACAAACATTGTGCTCCTTACATAGAAGTTTTAATTAATGAAAGAACGATGGATGCTGTTCACTTATATGCAAAATTATAGGAATTACTCCAGGGCTCGAAAAGAGTTTTCATCGGAATACCTTGTATTCTAAGAATTAATAATGAACCAATTTAAATTTTCTTTATTATCTTTATATCAAAAACCTCTGGTTTTAATCGGCCATGAAGTTAAAAATAAAAAAGGTCTTTACTCTTTAAACTTGTAAATGATAAGGTAACAAGCCTACAAACTTACACACGGACTCATATTTATATTATAATATGTTTATCATAATAATCATTATAGTATATCATATATATGTATACTACATTATATATATAATATATATTAATATATTATATATATAATATAATATATTATTTCATGTATATATATAGTCTATAGATAAGATACTAAAGATATATACGTCTTGTATTTTATTCGATAGAGTCAGTAGACAAGTATTAATTATTAAAAATAATATTATTATATATATATATAAATTCTCTCATAATAGATTTACTCTATTATACTATGATATATATATATAATATATATATTAATATTATAATACATATAATATATATAACTTATATACTTGTATACATATTAATTATTTATATTATAATAATATCTGTCTATATAGAAATATCTAGTTTAGTACACTAGGTATGTATACTCTTATTTCTATGATAATACGAAGCAGAGTCGGGCTTTCATTTCAAACGATATTTTAACCCGAAAGTGCGCGCTTAACAATCCGTGGTGGGTTATACCTAGCTGGAACACAAAGTCTCTTCTGGTTCTCATCACTTGCACGAAAAAAGTACATTCTACACATTCATGATACTCTGATCACTTTCTGCCTAACCTCTTTCCGCTTCGGGCGCTCGCTCTGATACGGTACTGTTGCTTAATGGTAGCTCCATACTGAATCAACGGGCCGCTAGCCGGCCACACGAAGGAGGGAAGAGCAACTCACAGTTCAGACCGAGGTGGTACGGAGAAGGAGGCACCTATATCGTCTCAATCTAACGTCGGTGCAGTTAACTGCTGAAACGAAACAAGAACTCTATTGTTGCCGATGCGCATCATCCTTGCCATACGCAGTGGCGTTCCTCTAAGCGGTTGCTCCTTCCTGCCATGCTGCAGGATGTAGTCTATCGCTCGCCTTTGCCTGGCTTGATGGTGACCAGTATCAGAAATAGGGGTAGACTAGGCAGTTCATGAAATTAGGCGAAGTGTGTAGAGAAGGCGAGCGTGGACGGCGAGGGAGTCATGGCAGGTTACTTATAGAAGAAACGGGACAGTTATAAGTTCTTTTATGTGTGACTGGGACCTACAGCAGGGTGAATCTTCGGCCAATATTGAGAAGCACTACTCAACAGGCGGATAGCCTTTGTAATAAGCTTGGAAGTACTGTGGAGAGAAAAAAAAAGTTCTCGGCAGTTCTAACAGAACTCCATTTCTTTGAGCGACTCACCGAGTTCATATGAGCACGGGAGGTTTGGCTTCGCGTGACTTGATAGGTTTCTCCCCGACACCTAACGCGTATCAACTATCAATCTCTATGTCTTCATATTATCTATAATTTCCTTCAGAGTGTTTTGATATGCATCGCGTCTGTTCCAATCCTATATCACGAAGAAAAGGGAAGCCCGCTCTGAAAATTGCGCAACTAATCTTGCGTTCCTATTTAATGCTCAATCTACTCTGTAGTTTCACTATACTAACGATCTTTGAGAAACTACTTCTCAGAAACTGCTCAATTTCCGTAGATACATGCTGGAACTCTCATATCAGCGTTAAACTTCTCCGCTATCGGCAGTACGAGCTTTCGGATTCGAGGAAGAGGTCTCGAGGATACTAATAGGGCGCATGATTTCTTGTTCCTATCTACTTAGCTGGTTATGGTTTTCCGCGCTTAGGGAACTAGCGAGAGAGAAGACTTGCAACGTAGTGTGCGTCTTGACATACTATGAGGCATATTGAGACCGAGAGTGGTATGGCACGTCGTCAGACTTGGTTTTGCTAATGGAACTTCTGATTTCACAAGGTCAGAGAGGCACGACTCCCCCTCCTTTGGGTTTCCCCTACCCTTCTCGTAATGCTTAATTTTCTTAATATCCGCATGACTACAGGTTCTGGTCTAGAATTACTAATGTCGCAATCTCAGAGAAAGATTAAGACAGATCAGCCACTGTAATTGTTGGCATTTTAAAGAAGGGTTAAGCAACGCTTCTTCTGTCCTAGTAGAATCTGTCCAATGTGAGGTGGTAGTTCTACAGTTGGTTATGCTGTCTTATCCTTTCCGTACTTTTATTGTATACTAAATGTTTCATTAGAATGATCTGTGGTTCTCCGGACTGACCAGTATCCTAAACTCTATTTCACTCATATGCGCCCTGATATAGACTCGAACCCTGTATTTACGAGTATAGATCTTTCAACTCGCACTTCCATGTGCTCCTTCTGTTTAAATCTAAATGCGCTCTCAGTCTTACTTTCCGATTCTATTCCGCAGTCTGGAGTAGAAATTTCCGGGTGGGTCGTCCAACCTTGTTGAAATTTAAATTCTTTAAAAAATCTCAACATTCTACAATCTCCCTCTCTAACAACACCTTCCAACTTTCCTATTCTCTTTCGACGTGGTTCTTCTCTCTCCTCCTGTTGACAATATTAAACATCCTGTTGGGGACTCTTTAAACATAACAAAAATTGTCTTCGGAAACTCACATTACAACGGTGCTAGGGCGGCTCAAAGAAACGGGAATTCTGTTTAGACTGCGCAGTTTTTTTTCCGTTTCTCAGTTGCTACCAGCTATACAGGGGCTCATCCGCGCCTTGTACTGGAGTAACTGCTCTGCATATCTGCAGGGGGCTCTGGTTTCAACCGGCTTTTGGACAGGGGTCGAGTCAAAGGCCAAAAAGACTTATAAACTGTTCCGTACTTATCCACTTCACCTTGACCCTCTATCTTTCGGGCGATGTTGGTTGCTTTATCTCTTGTTTCTATCAGTGTACCGAGCGCTGCAGATGCTCGAGGGAACTTGTAAACTCGCGCTACCACTACCTTTAGTAACGCCTCCGCGTAGCACAAGGGGTGCGTGTGGTTGCGACGTTTTGTCGTGGATATTGGTCAACTCAGGCTAGTTGCATGCGTGCTTCTTCTTTCTCGCCACCCCTCTGCCCTCTGTCGGAATTCTCTGCCATTGCTGTCTGGTGTTGTCCCCTGCTTGAATTTAATTCCCCACTTTAAAGCCTGCGTCTGTGCCTCCATCTGCTGTAATTTGGTTAGTCTGGTTGGACTCTGAGGCGTGTAACCTCCCCCTCCCTTGCAACTACGGTGCTTTCTGCCTGCGTGAGTGGCTGTGACAACGTGTAACAAAACTATAAAAAAAAAAAAAAAAAAAAAATGAAATGAAAATAGTCAATCAGGGGTTGCTAGATGAGATGAAAATGAAAAGGCCAAATTAATGTCAAATAATGTAATTTTAATTTTTCTTTTTTTTTACCATGCAAAATTTGGTACTTGGGACCACTGGTGAATGAAAAAGATAGAAAGAAATTAAATATATATATATATATATATATATATATATATATACATTATATTAAATATATATATATATATATATATATCACTCCCAAATACAACATACAGTTTTTAAAAAAATTCCGCCTTCCAGATTTGCCGCCTCCAAATTATCCGCCCCGGGCCCGGGCCCCATGTGGCCCATGCGTTAAAAATACTGCATGTTATATATATATTATTATATATATATATTTATATATAATATATATATATACTATATATATATATATCTATATATATATAATATAATTATAATATAATATATATATTATCTATATATATATATATATATATATATCTCCTTCTCTTTTTCTTCTTCTCTTCTTCTTCTTCTTCTCTTCTTCTCTTCTTCTTCTTCTTCTTCTTCTTCTTCTCTTCTTCTTCTTCTTCTTCTTTCTTCTTCTCTTTCTTCTTCCTTCTTCTTCTTCTTCTTCTTCTCTCTTCTTCTTATTATTCTTATTATATTATTATTATTATTATTATTATTATTATTATTATTATTATTATTTTATTATTATTATTATTATTATTATTATTATTATACTTATTTATTAATTATTAATATTATTATTATTATTATTATTAATCTATTATTATTATTTATTTATTATTAATTATTATTCATTATTATTATTATTATATTATTATTATTATTTATTATTATTATTATTATTATTGTATTGTTTTTGTTTATTTATTATTGTTATTGTTTTGTTATTGTTATTTGTTATTATGTTATTGTTATTTGTTATTGTTATTATCATTATTTTTATTATTATTATTATTATTATTATTACTTATTATTATTATTATTATTAATTATTGTTCTTATTATTATTATTTTATTTATTATTATTATATTATTTATATTATTATATTATTATTATTTATTACTTATGATTTATGATATTTCTCTTAAATGAGATTATTAATTATTGTTATATATTATTATTATTATTATTATATATTATTATTTTTTTTTTTTTCTTTTTTTTTTTTCTTTTTTTTTATTATTATTATTATTTATTATTGTTATATTATATTATAATCCTTGTACCTTTCTGCAATGACTGAAGGGTACGGCAGTAGGCATCTTAATATTCTTCAACGGTGCAATGGGCAGAGGGAAAATAACAGAAGGTTGAATTGATAACCTTCATATCAACCACAGCATGGGAATATTCAATAAAGTTCATCTGGCTCGAGCATACTTTAGTGGTCATAAATAAACTACAATTCAACTTCTTCATATTTAAAAGTTTCAAACTGGATTGTTTCCTTGTCAAAATTTTATTGAAAAGGTGAAAATGTAATATTTTTGGTTTTCTATCAACTAATTTAGTTAAGGAAAAAAAATATTATAAGCTCCATGCAACTAATGCCTGTTTAGCAGAGTAATTTGTTGAAATTTTAATTGCCCCATTAATACAAGTTTCAGATTTTATAATTTCAAAATGACACTTGTGTTTATATAAAATTAATACCGTTTTCTATAGAGCTTGCATCCGACCACACATCTAAGACAAGTACACTTTTTTCCTTTCCTCAGAAGGAAAATCAGTTGGAGTTTACTCTTATGGTGTAATAACTTTCTCTAAGTTTTAATAATTGTGTATCCTTTTCTTCTTCTGGTTGTTTTACTTTTTCCCTCCTGCTCATTATTAATGCTGTCCAGCTTCAGCGATGGAAATTATATATATACTATTTATATACTATATATATA
Source organism: Trachelipus rathkii (assembly GCA_015478945.1). Classification (NCBI taxonomy): domain Eukaryota; kingdom Metazoa; phylum Arthropoda; class Malacostraca; order Isopoda; family Trachelipodidae; genus Trachelipus; species Trachelipus rathkii. The sequence goes on from JABUQX010019233.1 coordinate 28,938, forward strand.
TCATATATATATATACTATATATATATATATAATTATATCATTATATATTATATATTATATATTATATATATCTATATATTATATATATCTATATTATATATATATACTTTATACTATTATATATCTACTATATATATATATATATATATATATATATTATATTATATACTATACTATATAATAACTATATATATTATATCATATTATATATATATAAATATATATCTATATATATAATTATATATACTATATATATACTAATAATCAATAATACTAAATATTATGAACATTTATAATTATTTTGTCTTCCCTAATGTTGAATGAAAGATTCTTGATTTCCTTTTTTTTACTATAATATTATATTTTCTTATTTATTTCCACGCGTTTCTGTGTGAATGACCGTCCTCATCCTTTAGAAGAATAAAATAATGTTAAATTGGTGGACATACGCAATTCAATTATTGTGAATCGTTTTCTTTTTAAAAATTTATAAATCTTATATGTCAACTATATGTGTTGAACGGCATTTGCTTTCACAATCCTGGATTTCCTACATTGTACCTTTCCCAATTCGTCGTAACCGCAGCGCTGCCTCTAGTTGGTGTCTATGACGCTGTAAGATGTATCATGACTGACAACTATGTAGGGTTCACGCGGGTTGCCTCTTCCTGTTTCTAGCAGTGTCCCTCCAATGCTGGACATGGTTCGGTTTATGTATAAGAAATTTCACTCTTTCTTATCGGACGACTATACCCTGCCGCCCTCTTTATAATTACCGGGTGAGTTTAGCAATAACAGTCCTGCCTAGAACATATTTGGTAGCTTGTAATTAGTATTACCAAAGGGTGATAGGTTTCCTTCTAAAGAAAGATCCAATGTGATAACCTTCTCTAGGTTCTGAAAAATCTAAATATCTAAGCTTGATGCGTAGACTCTTCGTGGTATTTGAGCTAATTTTTTCCTATTATTTTATGTTCGTTGACTCGCAAAAAGATGTTTATCAATATCTACGTGTTTTCATGCCTCGATACCTCCCGATGGCATCACGCCTCACACTCTAGAGGTCGTTCACCTTATCCGTAAATCCTACATTGAATCCCCCGAATTACCCGAAACTCAATAATTGCTACATCTGAAATGTCATCAACCATTATAAACAAAATTACACTCGTTATCTATCACCCTCTTCAGTAGTCTCAAGCTACTCGCAGCGATGCATTTTATATAAATAAAAGTTTAGTTATACATATTTCACTATTTATCTTCAAATGTTTCATACGGTCGTGATTGAAAAAGTTTAGACGAGTTTGGTCAATAATGCTTGTGCGAAAAACTTGAAAATTTTTTTTTTTAATAACAGGCTAATAACTAAATTTAGGTTACAGTTTCTTTAATCTTACTGGTTGAATTTAATATTTCGTTTATTTGTTCTATTTAACAATGACTTAAAAGGTATATATCCTCATGTTTATCTGAAATTATATTAAAAACCTCTCGTCCTAACATATTTTTGGTATGTGGATTTAGCGCTCTGTGGACAGCTATCAAGCCAAATAATTTCATAATGTTTAAGGCATGCATGCGATCACTAGGATTTTGCCGAGCATAGTGGCAGATCCCTGACAACAAGTAATTTTAAACATCACCTAACCATTCCAGCAATAGAGAACACTATCAAACACCCCCCTTCTCTTTGGAGTCAAGATAAAACCAAAAGAATTAAACAAACCTTTTCTGAAAAAAATGGTTTTTTTGCGTATATGCATCTTGTTTACGGTCGTTAGAACGGTAATTCATTAGCAAGCCAATTGCGGTCCTATGAAGAAATGTACCCTAATCGTGTCATCCCAGCATCATACTATGTTTGCACGTCTTCATCAACGTCTTAGAGAAATAGGAAGTTTTAAAAAACTTATAATTGAAAACGTCGCCTAGCACAGTATTAACTTCCAATGTCGTTAAGAAACATGGTCTCCAAGAAACTTGAGACAGTTCCTCAAAGTACCAGAAAGCAATTGCTGCAACACTACATGTAATCATTCGACAGTTTTCAGGGGGGTATTGAAAATGCAACTTCTGTACCCTTATCACATCCAACAAGTGCAGGCAACTTTGCTACCAACCAGTGATTCTGCAAGTAGCTTGTGTCGATGATGCAACAGAAATATGCAACAATCCTCACCATATTTAGCCGAAATATTGTCCACCGATCAGGCAAATTTTTCCAGAGACACCATATCGAACTTCCACAACAATCACATATGAGCTGAAGAACACCCACATGCAATAGTTTGAAAGCCGCAGACAAACACTAGTTTTCATGGAATTATGGCGGAATTGTTTGTCGACCATTTGATAGGTCCATTCTTTTTACTCAGCGAGGCTTACTGGAGAGTTTGTATCGCCAGTTTCTTGAAACATGACTTGCCTGTACACCTACTGCGAAGACGTTACCCAATTACAAATTATAAAGAACGAAAATGTTATTTCATGCACACGCGTCTCCAGGTCATTTCAGTTTAGTTGCTCGTAAATATTTAAACACTGTATATCCACGCCGTTGGATAGTCGAGGAAGTACAAACCTTGGCCTCACGTCTCCCAGACCTAAATGACATTGAATTTCTTCATTTGGTACACCTGAACATTTCGGTTTATTACAGCAACAGCTGAAAGTCCCGAAGAATTAAGGGCTCGCTTAATCGCATCTTGTGACACAATTCGGCACACACACGTATATTTGAACGTGTCCGACCAAATCAAATGCGTCGCAGAAAAGAGGCCTGTATTGCCGCTGGGCTTGCTCATTTTCAACATTTGTCATAAAACTTAGTGCACCATTGCTTCGTAATATTTCTGTTGTATATTTTCTTCCTGTGCTCAGTAATGATATGTATTCTTTTATGATTAAATAAATTAATAATGAACATATTGTAATTAGTGATTGTTTATATTCCTAATAAATAACTTATGTATTAATATTAGGTTGTACATCACCTGATCATCTGAAACGAGGCTTTTCGTAAATTGTTATTTGACACATATATATCTTATATTGTGCAAGGAATTATCATACTGAATTTTTTTCGCAATATTAAAGATACATTTTGATATTATAATTTATATATATAATATATATACTTACTATAATATATATATAAATATATATAATATATATATATAATATACTTATATTATATATATATATAATACATATATACTTATATATACTAATATATATATAATTTTTTAATTCAAACTTCAAAGAGTAAACACGCATCCGCGAATCCTCATCTACTTTATAGATTCCACATACCGCATTCCTCATGCCTGTTTAGATCCCGCATCCACATCCGCAAACATTCAAAATTTTGACATCCGGTCCATCACTAGTACAAGTATATCATGCCCTTACTTTATACTTAGAACTGCTGTAACCGGAGGCACATAATAAAAAATTATTCAATCTGGCCTGACTAATTTACTGCTGATCAACACATCCCATGATCGTAAAAGACGCTATAAAATACATCCATTAATCCAATTTACCAATCTCAATACCATTAATCAATACCTCTCAAATTTCTTAACGATATAACACAGAAATAAACATGATAAATACATCTTGAAACAAAACACCGTACTAATTACAAATCTCGTGTACCTAAATCATCAGTTATCCCCCTAATCTCTCTCTG
>JABUQX010019234.1:2500-15000 GCA_015478945.1 Trachelipus rathkii
AATAATGGTTCAAGGAAAGAACAACACATACTGAATTGCAAAAAATGCAGTGATGACATAAAAATGAAATACTTGGGAAATCAGAAAGAGAGTAAGAGTACAGCAAAATCAAGGAAAAGGAAGCAAAGTAAAGAAATGCAAATGCTAACAAAGCAAAAAAAGAGCACAAATAAATAAGCCTTCAGTTGACACTGTTCCTATCACTGATAAATCTGATTGTTCAAATTGCTCAATGTGAAGTCAATAAAGGTCATATACCGTATTTATATACCGGTCGGTATATATAAATATATATATATATATTATATATAATATATATTACTGTATATTAATAGTATATATAGATATAATATATCATATAATATATAATATATATATAATATATATATATATATATTATATATATATATATATATAATATAATATATATATATATATATATTATTATTATTATTATTATTATTATTATTATTATTATTATCCTAAACACCGTGTCCCGCATGGATGCAGGGTGGTGTCGATCGCAGAATGTATTTATAATACTCCTGCGACCGTTCATGGGAAGAGTGAAATGGCAGAAGAGGGTTCCCAGCCTCCATTGCCATGCAAAGATAATCTTCACATTCACCAACTGCGTCGAAATCTCCACAACTAGACCAGAAAACATTTACAACAGCTTCTTAATTTTTAAGTCCAAAATTATGTTTTTCTTCATTTATGTCCAAAAGAACTGATGGGATAATTTTGTCGCTCCTCAGCTAAATTATTTCGGAAAATGATTTATTTTTCTATTTGTTATAAATTGTCCAATTTTTAAAAAGACCTGGATTTAAAATTTTGTTGCTTCTCCTCTTGAGTCCGATAAAAAAAAAATTAATTTTCTTTTGTTTTATAATCTGATTTTAATTTTAAATTTTCGATTCAATAAAATTTTAAAATGTTTTATGTTGGTTTTTATAAATTTTATTACTTGTTTTTAAATAATTTTCTAGAGATATATTTAGGCTTAGGGGGAGAATTAATAGCCCGAAGGGCTATCAATCCGACAAACAGACAAAACCGAAAGGTTTTGTCTGTGTTTGTTTGTATTATTTTTTATTACGCGCGCGCGCGTGCGCATACACATACACATCCCCATTATTATTATTATTATTTTTATTATTATTAGTTCGAAGAAATTGAGATCACGGAGTGATCTCAATTTCGAGCCGACTGTGGCTCCGACTCCGGCTTACCGACTCTGACTCTACGTCCCTGCTCCGGCTCCGGCTCCTGGCTTCCGGTCACGGTTCGGTATGGTCAACCATCTGTAAATTTGTTGGATCAATTGCGAGCACATTATTAGTATTATTATTATTATATTATTATTATTATTATTATTTATTATTATCACTATTTTTGTTATTTTTTCACCGTGGTTGCTTCTGTCGCATCAGTTCTGATTTCCAAGCTATACATATACAAGGTTAGGTTATCGTATCTGATTAAAATTTGGAGGAGGGTTAGATGGACGTAACCTCGACGTAGACGAAGTTACGACCCCTGGGTCCCCCGAAGGGGAACCCCACCCCCATTAAAGAAATCAAAAGTGTTCGAATTTGGCTGAAATAATTGGTGAGAGATTCAGAGATTGGAATTTCTAGAAATACTTGACTATGTGAATCTGAGGAGTTGGCTCCGGCAGCCAGGTGCATGGAGCCACATGCGGTGCCTAGTTTAATAGAACAGTCGTATTAACAACAATGTTGGTGTAAGTTATATAATGTTATTGGATCTGTAGATTTCGGAATATGACTGATTATAATGTCTCGATATAGGGTGTCAGGAACCCCCCAATGAGGCGTGGTCCTGACTGAAAAAAGAGCACAGAAAGTGCAAAATAGAGTTGAAGGAGGATAGAAAGAAGAATGAAAGATTGAATTGAGGAAGGAAGAAGAAGAAGAAGGAATCTGACAGAGGAGTAGGGAGTTGACAGCTGCACCGGTGCTGGCCCCGTGCGCGTGCTGAGTTATTAAAATATTTGAGTAGTAATGCATACAATGTATGGTGTCCTATATATTGTTATTGGGTCTGATAAACTTCGAAAATAATGGTTTCAGAACCATCAGAAATAAAAACTAAAGGACGAATAACTTTTTATTGAAAATTGGCGAACATTTTTATGTTTATATCTTACAAATTTACGTTTTTACAATACCCTAAAGCAGTAAATCACTAAATCAAACCACCATCCAGCCAGCATCCAGCCACCCTCCTGGACCCATTCTGTGATACTATTGATCTAATGATTCAGGTCACATATTGAGTATCATTTTTGGATAAACATAACATTTAAAATCAAGTTTCTTATACAAGATCAGACAAATATATGCTGAGCGTAACAAAGTTTTTCTCAGTAAGTAAAAGCTTACTTAGCATCATCTGAAACTATGAATATAACCCCCAACGAGAATACTTAGACCAATCTTAAACAAGAAAAAATGGTTAACATTGAAAACAAAGGACACATTAACCACCGTAAATTAACTAAACAATTCATCCAAAAACGCATAACTTATTCACACTTGCAAGCATGTCTCTTAACATAACAATGTGTTAATTTTACATTAACATGGTAATATTTAACAAAAAATTCACGAATATAACATTGTGTAATTAATCATTACAGATCAGCGAAAGATGCCTACCATAAACAACAACCAGACGAAATAAAACAGCCATTCATTTAAACAACTTAGCCAATAAAGCGAACATAAGAGGGAAGTAAAACAAGTTTCATTTTTCTAACATATAATTTCATTGAAAAGTGCATTATATAAATACATAAAAACATATAAAATACATAAAAAAGATAAGTTTATTTTAAATATAATTAATTCATCTTATTAGCTAATATTGTATTAAAGTTGGGCGCGTTCTAGTATATCTTCTCTAAATAACTGCAATACCTTTAATATGATGTAAGGTATAAATGCCATCAGCAACACAAAACCATTTTTGGCATATTTATGATATCAGCAGCAACTCATTCTCTCATACAAGAGAGAAGAAAACTCATCCAAGCTGATAGTATTAATGCACTCCTATACACTGTATTATACGGGAACCACATGTTTCGGTGTAAAATATCATAGATTACACCATGTGCAATATGTATTAGTCCTCAGGTATGTCAACATCGTTAAGATGTAGCAGATTTTAATTCGTTTTTTATTTTAAGCAATGCTGTAATATTTTCAGATGTCCGAACTGTGAAACCTTATACACGTACGCATGAAGGTCTCACAATCGTGGGGTTTCCAATAGTTGCGAACATCAAGGGTTTTAATACCGTCACATGATGAGAACGCAGCGTCTATTCTATTATGACCTCTCACACTGTCACCTCTGATAGATATTTCACTACTCGTCGAACCATTGGATAACATACCTTATCCTCTAGCCATGCAGCAACGATGTCGATAATCTTGATGAATCCCTCAGCACAAACGAATAAAGGTCTATTATTTGACCCCTTGGTAGGAATACAAGCAATGTATCGGTATCCATCCGGTTGACGATTAAATATAAACGACACTTCGTTGGGAATAACGAAGCTCCTTGTGAAGATATCAACAACAGGTGTAGAGATGTGGGGAGATGACATCGTACCAGTACAGCGAAAAAATGTTCTACTGAAGGAAATCGTATGCGTAAACAGCACCTTATAAGGTAATGAAGATTCTTCTTTCAAACAGCTGTGGTCATTTATATATTAATCGTATCCGGAACATGGATACCGATACATTGCTTGTTATTCCCTACAAAAGGTCAAATAAAACCTTTATTCGTTTTGTGCGGAGGATTCTCCGAAGATTATCGACCAATTCGATTAGCTGCCATGGGCTAGACGGTAAGGGTATGTTATCCAATCGGTGTTCGACGAGTAGTGAAAATATCTATCAGAGGGGTGACAGTGATGAGAGAGCAATAATAGAATAGACGCTGCAGTTCGCATCATGGTGACGGATTAAAACTTGATGTTCGCAACTATGGAAACCCCTCGATTGTGAGACCTGTACATGCATTAGCGTGTATAGGTTTCACGTTGAACATCTGAAAATATATACAGACATTGCTTAAAAATAAAAAACGAATAACATCACATCTTAACGATGTTGACACATACTTGATGACATAATACATATAGCACATGGTGTATCTATGATATTACCACCGAAACATGTCGTTTCACCGTATATACAGTTGTATAGGAGGTGCATTAATAACATCAGCCTGGGGTAAGTTTATTCTCATCTTGTATGAGAGAATGAGTGCTTGCTGAATCAAATTATGCCGGAAAAATGGTTTAGGTGTTGTGAAGGGCATTATATACTTACATCCTTTTAAGAGATGTTGAATCTTTAGAGAGATATATAGAGCGTACCCAACTTGAATCCTATGCTCTGATTAGATGAATTAATATATTTAAATAAACTTATATTTTTATGTATTTATATGTATTATTATTATATATAACATTCTTTTCAAATGAAAAAATTATATGTTATAAAAAATGGAAACTTGTTTTACTTCCCTCTATTGTCGCTTTATGGCTAAGATGCTAGTGATGGCTGTTTATTCGTTCGGCTGTTGTGTGTTAAGTATTACTTTCGCTGATCTGTATATAAATTACACAATGTTATAGTGATGTTTTTGTTAAATATACCATGTTTAATGTAAAATTAACATGTAATATGTTAGAACATGCTTGCAATAAGTGTGAATAAGTTAACGTTTTTGGTGATGTTAGTTACATATTACGGGTGTTAAAGTGTGGTCCTTTGTTAATGTTAACCATTTATTTCTTGTTTAACGATGGCTAAGTTTCTCGTTGGGTTATATTCATAGGTTCAGATGCATTGACCTAAGTAAGCTTGATTACTGAGAAAAACTTTTAGCGCAGCATATATTGTCTGATCTTGTAATTAAACTATTTTAATGTCTATGTTTATCCAAAAAATGTACTTCAAATGATGACCTTAATCAAAAGATCAATAGATCACAGAGATGGTCAGGAGGGTGGTGGATCTGGCTGGATGGTGTTGATTTTAAGTGAGGTTACTGCTTTAGGGTCCATGTAAAAACGTAAATTTGTATGTTTACATAAAAAGAATAAGAAATTATTATAATTATTTATTATATTATATTATATTTATTTCTTGATGGATTCTGAAACATTAATATCACAAAAATCTAACCAGACCCAATAACAATATATAAGGACACAACATTATCATTACACTAATATTTAATAACTACAAGCACCGCACCAGGGGCCAGCACCGGTGCAAGCTGTCAACTCTCTACCCTCTAGAGTAGAAATTCCTTCTTCACTTCTTCTTTCCTTCACTTCATTCATCTTCCTTTTTTCTACTCTTCGATCGCTCAATATCTGTTTGTGATCCATGATTTCTCTTTTTTTTCAGTCAGGACCACCCCTAAATGGAGGGAGTCTAGAAACAGCCTATTACGGGACTATTAATATCAATATTCGAAATCTTACAGAACCAATAACATATATAAGGACACCAACATTTTTGTTATACGACTGTTTATTAACTAAGGCACCGCGAGTGGCTCCAAGCACCGGTGCCGGGCCACAACTCCTCAGATTCACATAATCAAGATTTCTTAGAAATTCAACTCTGAATCCTCTCACCAAATTTCAGGCAATTACGAACACTTTGATTTTTTAATGGGGGTGGGATCTCCCCCTTCGGGGACCCAGAGGGTTGTAACTTCGTCTACTCGAGGTAATACACTCCCCAGCTAAACCCCCCTCCAAATTTAATAATCAGATACGATAACCTAACCCTTGTACTTATGCTATAATTGACTCAAAAACATGGATGCGAAGAACAAACCACGGTTGGAAAAAATAACCAAAAATACGTGAATAATAATAAATAATAATTAAATAATAATAATAATAATAATAATAATAACAATTACATAATAATAAATGGCAGACAGATGAACACACCGATGCGTTAACCTACCGAAAAAAACCCCCCCGGTTTGGAAAAAAAAAACCGGGAGCAGGAAGCCCGAGCCGGAGCCGGAAGCCAGAGTCAGAGTACGGAGCCGGAGATCGAGCCACAAGTCGGCCGAAATTGAGATCACTGTTTTAAGAATCTCAAATTTCTTCGAACTAATTTAATAATAAAAACTAAAATAATAAATAATTGGGGATGTGTATGTGTGATGCGCACGCGCGCGCGCCGCGTAATTAAAAATAATACAAACAAAACACAGAAAAACTTCGTTTTGTCTGTTTTTGTCGATTGATAGCCTTCGGGCTATCAATTCTCCCCCCTAAGCCTAATATATCTCTATTCATTTATATAGAAAAGGGTGGCCTCGGGACTGGCCGACTTACTACTAACATAAAACATTTAAAAATTTTATTGAATCGAAAATTTAAAATTAAAATCAGATTAAAAAACAAAAAAACAAAAAAAAATTTTTTTTATCGAATTCAAGAGGAGGAGCAACAAAATTTTAAATCCAGGTCTTTTTAAAAATTGGACAATTTATAACAAATAGAAAAATAAATAATTTTCCGAAATAATTTAGCTGAGGAGCGACAAAATTATCCCATCAGTTCTTTTGGACATAAATGAAGAAAAACATAATTTGGACTTAAAAATAAAGAAGCTGTTGTAAGTGATTTCTGGTCTAGTTGTGGAGATTTCGACGCAGTTGGTGAATGTGAAGATTATCTTTGCATGGCAATTGAGGCTGGGAACCCTCTTCTGCCATTTCACTCTTCCCATGAACGGTCGCAGGAGTATTATAAATACATTCTGCGATCGACACCACCCTGCATCCATGCGGGACACGGTGTTTAGGATAATAATAATAATAATAATAATATATATATATATATATATATATATATATATATATATATATATATATATATATATATATATATATATATATATATATATTATATATATAAATATATAAGATATATTTTTTTTTTATAATATATATTTAAATATACTGTATAGATATATATATATATATATATATATATATATAATTATAATATATATTATATATATATATATGACCTTTATTGTCTTCACATTGAGCAATTTGAACATAATCAGATTTATCAGTGATAGGAACAGTGTCAACTGAAGGCTTATTTATTTGTGCTCTTTTTCTGCTTTGTTAGCATTTGCATTTCTTTACTTTGCTTCCTTTTCCTTGATTTTGCTGTACTCTTACTCTCTTTCTGATTTCCCAAGTATTTCATTTTTGTCATCACTGCATTTTTTGCAATTCAGTATGTGTTGTTCTTTCCTTGAACCATTATTGGCCACCTCAGTGAAGAACAATTTACAGAGTGCTCTTTTACCTTTGTATGTATGATTTTCCTTAACAGTAAATAGAGAATGGACAGGTGTTTGTTTTCTTCCAGCCATTGTCAAAAATTTTATGAGATATTATCAACTTAAACCATTTAATGTATATAACTTTAAATATATAATTAATTATTATCCTGTAACAAGTTAAACCGATAATAAAAAAAATAAATAAAAAAAAGATAAAAAAAAATAAAAAAAAATAAAAAAAAAAACAAAAAAAACAAATAAAACGAATAAAAAACAATAAAAACCAAAAAAAACGAAAAAAACGATGTTAAAAAAACGATTTTAAAAAAAAACACGTTTTTTAACAACTCTACACCGAACTCCCTCCGATTTTAAAAAATTTGGTATACAAACTCATTTTAGAACAAAACTCACTCCCCTAAAACAATGTTGACTTATTGTAATATTGAAATTTTGGCATTTCATCATAGCTCCTTTCAGGATCATTTACGGAGGGTTTCTTCTTCTTCTTCTTCTTCTTCTTCTTCTTCTTCTTCTTCTTCCAAGCCATTTCAAACATTTTCAACAAGTTCCACGAAAATCGCTGAGCTCGCTCTATAAAATTGAGCAAGCGTCTTCATTGACAAATGTTATAAATTTAAAGCATTAGAAATATAGAAACAGTAAGAATCCACATGTGTCTATCGAGACTGTCCCAGTAAGCCCAATTATAACCAAACATGTTCATGCAAATCCACAAAGTACCCTAGGGCATGTCAAAAGCTTACATAGTATTCACAAATTCTACAACTAAAAGGAAAAAATGGATCACGCTTTTATCCCTGACCATATCCACATCGCTATCGATTGCATGAATCCGAGCACATTTAACAAAAATCAAAATAAAACTGTGTTAAGTCAAAATAAATCTGTATTGTAGCAGAAGAGCTTCACACATTTAAAAATAAAAATATAAAAAAAAAAAGTTTAAATCTATGCTACCTAACTTAACTTAAAATAAACTTATTTAACGTAACATAGCATTACTTAACGTAACCAAACTCGTATTATTATACAATTTGTTTCACTTTCCATCGTTTCAATAAACAACAAAACAACAAGATATATAAATATATATATGAAAATAGTTCCAACTCTTGTCACTATGCGCGCGCCGTTCAACATTTTGTTCGATAACGTAACTATGGAAAAGAATTGACTTCACCTTCATGGGACAGAGATACTGGACATGAACCGAAAAAAAACTATAGCTAAAGTACGTGCTAACCACACTGCAAGCTTTAATACCTTTTTTAAAATCGTAACATGGAGTTTAACCTTAAAAATTACTGTAAAACTAAAACCACAATTTGGCTTAGTCAAAATATACTATATGATACTCAAACCATCCATGTAGCCATCTATCTAATCCTTTCTTAAATGTTGCAATCGAGTCGCACTCAACAACCTCCTGTGGCAAACCATTCGTACAATTTTTTTTCAGTGTCCACTCATTTCAATCTACTTTTCATGGAAAGTTTTCATGAAAAGTCGAGAGAATATTGAATTTTATATATATATTAATATATATATATATATATAATTATAATATAATATATATATATATATTATATATATATATATATATATAGATATATAATAATATATATATATATATATATTATATATATATAATATATATATATATAGTATATTTATATATATAGTATAATATATATATATATATATATATATATATAGTATAATATATATTCTATAATATATATATATTATATATATACTATATATTATATATTATTACTCTATTTATACTATATATATATATATATATATATATATCATATTATATATATATATTTTATATATATATATATACTATGATATATATATATATATATTATATATTATATATATATATTATATATAATAATATATATATATATATATATAATACTATAATATATATATATATATATAAAATTATGTATAATAAATATTTAAATTACATATAAAATATATATAGATTATATATATACTTAATATCTATCCATATATATATATATATATATCATATATAATATATATATATATATATGATCATTATATATATATATTATATATATAATATATATATATATATATATATAATATATATATATATATTATATATATATGATATATAAGATAATATATATATATATATATATATATATATATATATAATATTATATATATATTTATATAATAGTATAATATATATATATAATATATATTATATATATTATATAGATATATATATATATATATATATATATATATATATATACGAGTATAAGCTTATAAAAAAACTTTCCAAAAAAAGGATGCATCTGCCTGTAATAAAAAGGTTTTAAAATTGAAATTTTTAAACTAGATAACATTTTTCAGGCTCACTTTTTAAACATTTTTTTATCGTTTTCTTTCGTTACGAATCATTTCAAACATTTCATAAAAAAATTTCATGAAATTTGGTGAAAATCGGTTGGTGTCGTTATAATTGATAATTTCCTCCATAGACAAATAATTCCTCCCATAATTACTCTCCATCAGCGGGATTCGAAACTGGACTCCGCGTCGCTGAGTTAAAAGTAACCGAGAGCTCTAACCACTAGACCATCCACGTTCCCAAAATAGAACGCTTAGGATTTAATAGTATTTCGCTAGCTTTCTTGGATATTCCGCAGTTCGTAATTCCGAAACTTTTTTCTGCTTCGCCAGTCCGCTATCGTAATTCCGCAATTACGCAACTTTTTCTGCTTCGCCAGTCCACTGTTGCAAATCGGCTAATTCTATCGCTAATAAGTTTTTTTTCCAATATTAAAGTCTGCCACAGTCCGCTAACTAACCTTTTATTGGTAGTTAAAAACATAATTTCCAAAATTACCTTACAATTTAAATATTTATTTGATTTTTATATTTTCATATTATTTTTATATATATAACAATTAACAAGTTTTATAACAATGGGTTATATATATATATATATATATATATATTATATATATATATATAAACAACAAAGAGATATTATATATAAATATTATATATATATATATATATATATGCAAAATTTACTTTGTGCCTTTACCATGTAACTCGAGAACGCAAACACCTACAGTAAACAATTATATATTTGAATCAGCGGAAAATTCTAAGAGGGATTTTTTAAATTTTTTTTTTTTTTTTTTCGTCGAAATATTAAAAAAATTCAGCCATTTTAGGGCTCGACCGACGGGACAAGAGGGGACGAAGTCCCCCCCGTCGTCCACCGGGGAGCCGAAGAGACCCCGACCTCCTGCCATCTTTTGCGGATGTACCCTATTGTATCCTTAGTTTAAATAATACCCCTAAGTTAGGGAAAAATTTTTTTAAATATTTCCGACGAATAAAGACAAAAAACCAAAAAAAAAAAAAAAAAAAAAAAAAAAAAAAAAAAAAAAAAAAAAAATTAAAAATCCATCCTTAGAATTTTCCGCTGATTCCAAATATATAATTTGTTTTACTGTAGGTGCAGCCGTTCTCGAGTTACATGGTATAGGCCACAAAGTAAAATTTTTTCTCTCTCTCTCATCTTCTCTCTCTCTCTCTCTCTCTCGTATATATATATATATATATATATATATATATATAATATATATATATATAGATATATAGTATATATAGTTAATATATATATATAGTAAATATATATGATATATATATATATATATATATATAATATATATATATATATAATATAATATATAATATATATTACGTATATATGGATGAAAACTTAGAAAGATTACCGCATGATATCTCGAAAACTAAGATAGGTACAAGAAAACTGATAACATATATGGAATCAGCGTATGAAATTTGTATGGAAAATGAAAAAAAAAAATAGTTTTTTTTTTTTTTTAATCTTTTTTAAAATAAAATAGTAAAATATATATTAAATTATTTTTTTTTTTTTATTATACTAAAAGAATACCCCAGGTAAACCGCAAAGATGCAAGAGGGTCTCTCGGCCCTCCTGGGACGACGGGTAGAACATTTCACCCCCCTCCAGGAGAGGGTCTCTTTGGATATTTGTGTGTCGCCAGGGGGTTCCTCCGCCCCTCCCTACGGGGTAGGAAAACGTCCCCCCTCTGTCCAACCGTCGGCTCGAGCCCCCTAAAAGAATTTAAACGTTGATTCCATATATATTTATTATTTTTTTTTTTCCTTTCGGATTTTTGGAATTAAAAAAAAAAAAAAAAAAAAGTAAATTTTTTTTTCATGTTTCATACAAATTTCATTACGCTGATTCCTATATGTTATCAGTTTTCCTTGACTATCTAGATTTTCGGATATCATGCGGTAAGCTTCTTATTTGGCATATATATATATACTATATATATATATATATATGATCGATAAATATTAATATATATATATAATGATATATATATATAATTATATACATATTATAATATATATATATATATATATATATATATATATATAGAATATATATATATATATATATATATATATATATATATATATATATTATAATATATATAATATATATGGTCCAGCATTTCGATTATTCCGTGCATATGTATTTAAAACTATTAATCGACAGTAAAACGGAATACATTGCTGGAATCCTTCCAAAGTTTGCCCTGGAAATGTTATAAAAAAAAAAAAAAAAAAAAAAAAAAAAAAAAAAAAAAAAAAAAAAAAAATTATATTTCAAAAACTACAATAGCTACAGCGAAAAGGAATACATTTTTGCAATCCTGGTAAAATTTCACAATAAGAAAATGTAAAAATAATATAATAAAAAAAAATTATTGTTATAATATAGTAATATGATTAGAAGCCTATTTGAGAGACCTTTTATGGTTTCTCTCGTTAAAATAAATAGACCTTCTATTAAATTTTGTTTTTTTGTTTTTTTACTAAAGAATACCCCACAGGGTATACCGCACCGATGGCAGGAAGTCGGAGTCTCTCGGCCTTCCGGGGAACTACGGGGTAGGACTAAATCCCCCCCCCTCCGAGGAGGGTCTCCGGAACCCCCGCTCTTTGGTATATTTGGTGTCG